>JBBPQP010000655.1:0-19678 GCA_038092555.1 Boletus subgraveolens
ACTGTGGGAGGACACCCGTCATGGCCAGGGGTCATGGTATGAGTGATACATGCCTCGACCCTGTCAACGAATCGGTCAGACTTGTCGACCAACTCGCTTGGCCAGGCGTCGAGCGTCGAGGTATGATAGAGGATAGCATTTTCGATGTGGTGATGGTGGACGACCTTGGAGAAATATTGAGATAATGCATTCGTGAGCGAAGGCATGGGGAGAATCGGAGAGCGAGTTGGTGCGAGAGGGTGGGCAGATGGTGTGGGCGTGGTCGTGGTCAAATGCAAAGATGAAGTTGAAGTCTGGCGAGTAACCTCATGGATACAGGAATTTAAGCGTTTCTCGGAGAACCCCTATGAAGGTGTGGCGCATTGGAAAGGGTGACGGAAGTGAAACAAAGCTAGATCCGAACAACGCCACAACACGGATAGGAGGACTGGTCTGGATTGCGGAGCGAGCGAGGTAAGTGGAACTCTGGGCGAGGCTTCAAGCTTCATTCGACAAGTAGCGAAAGACCGAATGTTTGGGTGGAGGCACATCGGAGAGAAGGTGCTGTGTGAGAGAGTAATGGGATGTCTGGATGAAGGGATTCAGCGAGAAGACCCCTATGAAACGTGATGGAGGTGAGCCTTGTTCCGAGCACTGCCACACGGATCGGATCGGATGAGGCGAGCGTCAGCCCGAAGTTGTGGTTAGCGAGACCATGTTCCTGCGTGATGTCTTCAATCAACAAGTTGCCCAGACTCATCCAAACCGTTTCCTGCCAGTGGGCTTCTTGAATGTAGAGTGAGTACTAGTACACGACGACTTGGAGGAAACGTTTATTCGTACGGTGGGGTGGATGAGGCGATATTCAAGGCTAGCTGTGGCACTGAATGAGCGCGTGGTCATCGTCTCCATGTCGTCCACCGAAAACACACCATACAAAACAACAGCTCGTTCTCCCAACTACTCTGGGTTTGCACCGACCCAACCCGATTTGGACGGGAACCAGAACCAGATCGGACTCGTGGTGTCGTCGTTTTGCGAGGCGCGTCTCGCTTTCGCCGTCTTCCCCGACCATAGCATAGTTAATGTCACTTATGCACGGTGTTCAGTTTTTCTCCCCGCTTTCGTCCTCGACTTCGGTCTGAGAGTTGCACAGCTTGGAAGGAGCTCGGTCACATACAAAGTTGGGGTGTTCAAGTCCTTGGAAGAAGACGAGACATCGGGAAGGATGAATGTACCGGCTGCTGTGGGAGGGTATACACACATTTTGGTCAACCAACATTCTCGTAAGGTGATGTGATAAACGCGTGGACGAGGGTTGGTTTGGAAAAGTTGGTTACTGTAACACGGTCGAGTAGTGGAGCAAAGCTGGAGGACAGCATCGTAAGTACCAGACTAAAGGGGAGGGTGGGACTCGGCGACCGAGCATCAAAACTCGGCGGTCACGTACATACATCATGGTGAATAAGATCCGATTTGGAACACCCCGGCAGTCCGCTCGATACACTTCCAAAGACTCTGGTGGCTCAGGTCAGAGACGATGGTTGTTACAAAGAGGGAACGGGCGACGCACCACTAGAGTGTATGCCAAGGAACCCACGCTACGTACATGCTGAAGATGACGGCTGCAGAGAACGTGCTGCCGAGCAGTAAAAACCAAGGGCTAAATCCAATGGAGGTTCCAGCCGGATTAACGCAGATGCTGTAGGCAATGTTGGTGACGAAGCATAAGCTGAACGGGTAAGACACACCTGCAGAACATAGGATAGGAAGAATCCCAAGATTAATATGGTAGTGAGACCATTGGCTCCCAGTCTGTTTTCTGGTCGTCGTTAGGTATGCAGACCCGAATACGCTCGAGACTCACAAGGTTACAAGTCTGAGTCGATGGGGGATCCATGCTCACGACGAGTGCGATCTAACTGGTGTCCGAGCCAAGGCTACCCCATGATGAAGATGATTTTCCGTGGACCGCTAGTACCAGGTACATCAAAATAGAGGGAAAGACTTTGAAGAGGTTCGCGTTGGTAGCGAATCTGAGTGTCGCAACGTACAATGCGAGTCGAATATGGACTGGTACTCTGAAGCTATTTCAAGTTGGTCGCCCAGATTGGCCGTGGTTGTGGTCGTCAGGTGAGATGGTGCGAAAGTCCATGTAGTCAAGGTATGTATCGCAGAAACAAACACGTCCAGACTCCGAAGTCGATATGGCCAAGCTGTGACTAGTACGTACGTTCCTTCTTTCTTCTTCCTCATGACCACTTTGTAGATATTTTATATTTCCTCCTCACCTTCACCTTCACCACCCCTGCCACCTTCCGCCCATCACACCAATCCCTCTTCCAAACTGGCCAGAACAGAATATGGGCCATATGCGGCCGACCTCGCTCTGCATCCACATCGCCTCGCGTACACCTATAACTCCAAGGCAGACGAAACCCTCTGCACTTCTTCCACGCCCTCATGGACGCAGTATATCATTCCCTCGTCGCGTTCTTCTCGGTCATAGGTCGCGTTGATCCCGTTCCTCAAAGCCACTCGCCATCGCCATTCACCTCACCTCCACAGCGTCCATCCGGCCCACCACCACCCAGATCCCAGGTCTGCCCTCGAAAATCAATCAAGTCGATACCGAAGCCCTCCTGTTTGGTTTCCTCCTCCGGCTACGTCCTCTTCCTGGTCCCCCGTTCTGTGACCGCCGTCTAGCGAGGGTTTCTCGTCCTCATCGCCCACGCCATCGCTGTCACCTTTATGCTTTCTGTACTCCACGCGGTCTATGTCTAGCCGGTCCTGACAACGCTGTGCTGCCAACAGTGTTCGTATCGGTTGTGGGCGAACTTGATCCGGCAGTGACGTCCTTGGCAGACGGCGTGCTCGAGTTAATCAGCCGGGACCTAATCTTCGGCGCTAGTCACACCCGCGATAATCTGGATGGCGGAGAATGCTTTCCATCTAACCAGGATCCTTGTTTGGTATGCCATCGCGACTATCGCTCTTGTCCCCGTCGCTGTTATCTCTAGTGTGTTCTCGTGGCGGGAAAGACGACTGAACGCACAGAGCCAAGTGGGGAAGACTCCACGAAAAACGGAATTAAACGTTGATGAAGAGTACATCTGTTATATATGTCTATCCTACCATTTGATACTTGGGTGAGCGACGCTCTAACGAGCACATGTTCCAGGCCAACAAGAGGTGACAATTCCAGAGATGCACGAGAACGTGTGCAGACGCAGTCGTCAAGAAGTCGGCAGTCGAGCGGTCATTTGTACCTGTTTTACACTCTAGTATGGAATGAAAACGATCTCGGAGCCAAGGCTCGCATAATAACGCACTACAACGTGGGTGTTGTACGTATATAGGGCAGCTCATACCTGACCCTGGGGATAGTGGTTGCGAGCCTGGGATGTGTCGACGGTACCAATCGACTCACCATACATGACCGTGACCACGTCCACACCCGGAAGCAACTCGATCACGAACATATGACATTGTCCTCCATATATTGACGTCCGAAACGTGCAAGGTCCGGAATCATCCTAATAAGCCACGTCTGCTTCGCGTCCACGTCACAGAAGCGTTGTTATCAATAGGCCTCCCTAGACGCTTGCAGTCAATGGCTGCCTGATGTAAATACAATGGATCGATCTTCCTCGCATCACGCAGCACTTGTTCTCAGAAAGTGGCTCGTCGAGGCTCCCTGTGAAAATCGTCTGTTCGGGATCCCGAAGCCCGTAAAGCAATGTGTGGCCTACCTCATCTCGCTTCTCTCGCGTCGAAAGTACGGCGGTCGACGGTTTGGTCTCTGTACCATTCCTGATCTCGAATTTCTTGAATAAGCTCGGCGATGGAAGGTCACTCATCTGGACTTGGGACGATTGTCGACTTGTTGTCGAGTGGCGCAGCTTCGGTGCAGCCTTTCGACTTTGGGTCGAATAGGACGTGGTCCCTGGCAGCAGCTTGGAGAAGGATGACCGGATCTTCGCCTACAGGCGCCGTGACAACAAGCCTGTGGAAGTATTCGGAGAAGAGCGTAGGTATGTATGATGAACCTACTCGTTGAAAGCGCACATGAATCGTTCATCAGTGTTCGATCAGTTTCTTTGTCTGAGCAGGCGGAAGCGAAAACCCAGTACTGAAGAACGGCATCTCATCATCATCATACATACACCCGCGAGCATTACTTAATGACAGACCCACCTAGATTGCTCCTTCTTCCCATTTGAATTACGAATATCAGAACATGCTGTTCTTCTCCCACACCAGGAAGCTGGGACGAAGAAGCCGTAGAAAAGTCGGGGCTCCACCGTCCGCCGCATTACCGTTGGGAGAGCGTTTCAGCATGTATGTGTAACTCACAGGGTGGTATGTACGCGAACTTGATGGGATCGGGGAGGAGCGCTCTGGGTAGGAGTCGGTGGGCATGTCGGACATGAAAATTGGCGTTATGTGTTTGAATAGTCAAGTCGAATGTCGGTGAGCAGGCGATACAAATTCAACCCTTTTAACAGGCCCTGCGCGGAGGAATGTATCACAAAAGGTGATCGCCAAGTGCAAGCTTCCGCGAGGATGCAAATACAAGGATAAGCCAGTCCAGGGTCACGTGGATAATGCCAGTTTCTCGCACTCCCCCGCATTGTCATTCTAGTGCAATCACCGACACTCGCTTGTCGGCATTGTCGCACGTAATTAGCGTCAACAAAGGAAGAGTAATTTTATGACTTTTCCGCACCACGAAGGCACTATGTCTCACTTCGAGTCCTTCGAAGGAAAAGGGGTGTCCCTACTCCGCCGAGAGTAGGTACCAGCCAATCACCCTGCCGCACGTAGTTTCCGCAACTGCCGCTTCCCGGCTGATAGTAGTCTCCCCAAACTAGACCTGAAACTTCGAGATCAGAAGACAGTGACTCGTTCTGTTCTGATAACGCTGTGTCTTTCCCAACTAGGTAATGCGTCGCATGCTCACCAGCGTGGCGCAGCATTAATGTCCGTCCAGTGCCCACAGCACCTTAGGTCCTGTGATCCCACAATGTCTATTGTTGTTTGGATCCACCACTTCCCAAGCTATCTCTCGTGCTTCACTCAACTTTTAGCTTTCTTAACCACTCCCGCAATGATGACCGCCTTTAAGAGACAACTGGGACGCCTCCGATCCCGCACTGCCAGTATTGACTCGTCTCTGGCACTTTCCCAGCACTCAGACGTACCCAACACGCAGACGAAAGCTTCGGATGTTTCCCACTTCATGCAGCACGTTGATCCGGACATTATGGAGAAATTTGGACGATTCAGAATTCTCATCATCGGCAGGGCGAATGCTGGCAAGACAACCATCCTTCAAAGGATCTGCAACTCGACCGAAGGTCCGGAGATCCACAATGATCGAGGGAGAAGGGTGGGTTGAACGAGCTGGGATATGCTGTGTGCTAATGCTGTCGACGTGTGATTAGGTCAATGCTGTGGTCCAGGGGTCCAGGGGGGTGAGTGTCATAGCTACTGTGGATGTTATGGAAGTGCCTTTGCGAGCCATCTCACCTTGTGCAGCGTGGACTCCATGACATCAACTATGAGATGGTTTTCAAAAGCAACAAGAGATTTGTTTTCCACGACTCTCCCGGATTCGAGGCTGGCTCTGAGGATGAGTTCGAGAAGATGAAAAACTTCATCACAGAGCACGCAATACAACTTTTCTTAAAAAGCAGATCCACGCCATATGGTGAGTGTGTATATTGTGTTGTGTTCTAACTACTACTTCACTATGAGCAGGTATTGTATCCCAATGGATCAATTTCATCGTGCTATCACTGTTGCAGAGGAGAGGTTTTTTGGTGAATGTGACACTAGGAATGGTGACGAGTTCTTGTTGATGATGAGTTCTAAGCTGATTGGTTGGGGTGCAAGTGCCAGTTGTGGTGCTATTCACTAAGTGTGATGCTCTCATAACACAGACATTCCAGCCTGAAGACCTACTACTCCCTCTGGAAGGTCAACTTGTAAGGCAGAAGGAGTGTGCTGAAGATATGTTTGCCAGGAGAAATGTATGGGGGGATCTGTGCAGGATGAAATTTCCCCCACAGGCATTTGTAAAACTGGAAAGTTTGTATATGTATACTCTTATCTCTATTACATTCCATTGATTGTATTACCAGACATGGATACATCTGATGCAGCATGTAACATATTGTTGGAACAGACTGCAGTTGCATTGAATGATGCATCATTGCAGATGCTGTTGATTACAGCACAAGAAAAGAATATTCTACTTTGCATCAAGTATGCAGTTGAACAGTAAGCAAAACAGTTTTTGAGTGTCAAAGATATATACATATTGATTCCATAAAGTGTCTTAGTGCCTTATGCTGAGTTTAGGACAACTGAGGAGAAAGACCTTGATCTGGATGAGGCATTGGCAAGTTGGTTTCCACACACAAAGGTATGCTTTTGAGTTAAAGTATATTGAGATAAAAATTGATATATATTTAAATGAGATTAATGGGTGGCTAGGTACTGTAACTATTATGGCATGAAATTCAGAAAGAGCCAACTGACTTGTTATTATTACTTTATTTTGTCCATGAAGAAAGTAAGTGATATATTTATGCATTGAAAGCATGATGAAACTTACATGGCTTATCATATTGACAGCATGTAAGTGACCTATCAAACAAAAACCTCAATTATGTATAATTTCTTCTATGGCTTGTGCATTAATAGCAGGTGAGTAATCAATCTAATGGAGACTTGAAAGAGTGTGTTATTGATGAATTTACATACATACACATATGATCATTTTGAATTCAGAGGAAGTAAGTCATACAGAAATATATGCAAGTCAGCATTTTATTGATGGATTTTTTGATGCCACTGCCATTTTTAACTATCAGACAGTAAGTGATCTGATATGTAGTGAGAGGGAGTGTGACTAATAGATTAATATTTATGTTGTAGGGAGTAAGTAGTTTGATTATATGTAAATGACACAAAATTAAGGATTTTATATGTATCCTTGCAACCATCATTGGATGTAAAGAAAGTAAGTGGTATATGGATAAACAAAACATCATTGTATTGACAGGATTGTGTTTATCTGATAATTTCTACTTCAATAATAGTTTGTAAGTGATCAATTATGCATTTTAAGGCTAGATGTTGATCAAAGATCTGTATGCTATGCTTTGGATTATCAGTTGGTAAGTATTCTATGTCAATAAACTAGAATATTGTTAATGAAGCTGCCTCTTGTTGTTCTTCCACTGGTAGTATGTAAGCAGTCTGATGTGGGTTAGAAATGAGAGTTCTGCTGATCAGCATGCACATCCTATTTCTCATTGATAGTCTGTAAGTAATCTGATGTGGATTTCAAATGAGAATGCTACTGATTAGCATACCTCCTCCTGCTCTTGCATTGATAGTATGTATGTGGTTTGGAGTGGATTTGCCATGAGATTGCTACTAATCAGCATTCCTCCTCCTGCTTGCCCACTAATAGTCTGTAAGTAGTCTGATGTGGATTTGAAATGAGAATGCTGCTGATCAGCATGCCTCCTGCTACATTTTCATGATTAGGCTGTAAGTGATCTGATGTAAATTTGAAATACATAACAATTTTGCTGATCAGCATGCCTCCTGCTCTTCCATTGATAGACTGTGAGTGGTGTGATATGGATTTGAAATGAGAATGCTACTAATCAGCATATTTTCCCCTGCTCTACCATTTATGTATAGGGAGTGAGTTGTTTATGTGGATGTGGAATAAAAATGCTGCTGATTAGCATGCCTTCTGCTGCACTCTCATTAATAGGCTGTAAGTGGTCCATCATGTATTTGCAAAGAGAATGTTGCTAATTAACATGCCTCCTTCTTTATAATTAAAAGACTGTAAGTGGTCTGATGTGAATTTGCAATGAAAATCCTGCTGACCAGGGTGCTTCCTCTTGCTCTTCCATTGTTAGTTTGTAAGTGGTCTGATGTGGATTTGAAATGAAAATGTTGTTAATCACCATGTTTCCTGCTCTCATATTTCTAGGCTGTAAGTAGTCTGTTGTGAATTTGCAATGATAATTCTGCTGATTAACATATATCCTCCTGCTTTTTCATTGATAGTTTGTAAGTGGTCTGAAGTGAATTTCAAATGAGAATATTGCTGATTGGCATGCCTTCTCCTGCTCTCCCATTAATAGTCTGTATGTGATTTAAGGTAGATTTGAAATGAGAATGCTACTGATTAGCATTTCTCCTTCTGCTTTCCCATTGATAGTCTGTAAGTAGTCTGATGTAGATATGAAATAAGAATGCTGCTGATCAGCATGCCCCTTCCTGCTCTCCTATTAATAGACTGTAAGTGGTCTAATATGGATTTCCAATGAGAATGCTGTTGATCAACATTCTCTTCCACTAATAGGAAGTGAGTGGTTTGATGTGGATTGAAATAACAATGCTGCTGATCAGCATGCTTCCTCTTTCTCTCCCATTGATAGTATGTAAGTGGTCTGATATGGATTTTCAATAAGAATACTATTGATCAACATTCTTTTCCACTAATAGGCAGTGAGTGGTTTGATGTAGATTGAAATATGAATGCTGCTGATCAGCATGCTTCCTCTTTCTCTCCCATTGATAGTATGTAAGTGGTTGATGTGAATTTGCAATGAGAATGCTGCTGACCAACATGCCTGTTGTTTTTTCACTGGCAGGTTGTAAGGAGTCTAATGTGAATTTAAAATGAGAATTATGCTGATTAGCATGCATTGTTTTACTCTCTCATTAATAGTCTGTAAGTGGTTCAATGTGGATTTGCAATGTGAATGCTGCTAATTGGCATATCTCATTCCACACTCCAATTATAGCCTGTAGGTGGTTCAATGTGAATTTGAAATGAGAATGCTGCTGATCAACATGCTTCTTTCTATTCCTTCATTCATAGTATGTAAGTGGTCTGATGTGAATTGATACAAGAATGCTGCTTATCAGCTTGCCTTCTCCTACTCTCTGATTGATAGCATGTGAGTGATTTGATGTATATCTGATATGAGAAGCCTGTTAATTAGCATGCCTTCTCCTGCTTTCTTATTAATAGCAGGCAAGTGGTCTGTTGTGGATTTGCAATGAGAAGGCTGCTGATCAGCATGCCTCCTCCTGCTCTTCCATTGATAGTATGTAAGTGATCTAATGTGGATTTGGAATGAGGATGCTGCTGAACACCATGCCTCCCTTTTCTCTTCTATTGATAGGAAGTAAGTGGTCTGATGTGAAATGAGAATTCTACTGATTAGCATGCTCTCTCCTACTCTTTTATTAATAGGAAGTAAGTGGTCTATGTGGATCTGTGATGAGAATCCTGCTGACCAGCATGCCTCCTTCTGCTCTTCCACTAATAGGCTGTAAGTAGTCTGATATGAACTTGAATGAGAATGCTGCTAATGTTTTTTTTTTGTGTCTTTTTTGCTTTCATAACTCTTCCACTAATAGTTTGTAAGTACTTCTGTATACATAATAAAATATTGGTTATTGATCAATTCTTATTCATTATTTCTACCACTTTCTTATTGATAGAGTGTAAGTGATTCAATTTCAACTGGCAGTAAGGATGTGATTTATCAATTAATATTGACTTTCATTTTCATAGAAGGTAATAATACAGTGTGGATTGCCAGATTAGATCCCTAATTTAAAATGCCTCTAATGCTTTGTACAAAATAGAATGTAAGTAAGCTAATTTATGGTGGACATCTGTATTTTGCTCATCAAACTTGTTACATCACCATTAAATCTGGCATAATTGTATCACTCCTCAAATTATATATAGCTGGTGAGTATTATCTTGCTTCTTTTAAGAATTGTACAGCAGTAGATTGATATACTATATTTATAGGATGTGAGTTATATATTGTGATGCAATATTTCATATTATCTACATTTATACCTTGTTGACATTTAGAAGGTAGGATGTTTGTCTATCAGTTTGAATATTTATTTATAATGTAAATAGAAAGTCAGTATTACCCTCAAGGTTTATATTTTACAAGTAACATCATCCAGATTGTGACCAACTCTCACTTATGGCCTGTAAATTGTATATCATCTGATTATACTGTATTTGCTAAAACAATATCATATTTTCTAGGGCTCTCTTCAAACAAGATCCATGGCATGTGTATTTTGGATATATATGTTTATCATATCAATTCTTCACATATTTTAGACTAAATGGCCAGCCAAAACTGAGAAAGAGATTCTTCAAAATGGCATTGGTAAATTAATCAATTTGGAATTGTGATCACCTTTATTATTTTATACATTTTTTATATATAGACCTTTTGCTACTTCTGCAATATTCCTTTACTCTGATCCAAAACAAATCTGAAGATCCATTTTCCTTGGCAATACAAAGGTATCAAGCATCTGGGAGATCTACTCAGGTATACAAGACACTTGATAAGCTCCATCTCAAATATTCTGCCATCAAAAGCCAAAAGGAGAAAGTGAAGCTTGTAATGAATGTAATCTTGCACCATTCTTTGTGTGGGTAATAAAGTGACATAGGTTTCATATACTAACTTGATCTCATAGCAAGTGATAGTGGTTATTAGAATTTGGAGAAGGTGTTGACATACTAAGTGACATTGACTGTAAGGATTTGTAAGGAGGAGTCATCTGTTGACTACCTTGAATGATGTGGATGATCATCCAACTAGCTGTAAATCTGCACAACAAGCATATTAATAGCATCATGCTTATTCTATTACAAGGCATCATTATATTGAGTCTTCTAAAGTGCTGGTCATTAATGTTTATCCAACTCTAGCTCCACTAAAATTATAACAATATATATACTTGAACTACTCAATATTCAGTATTCAGCATACATCCCATCTATAGTCCACACATGATCAGCCTCCATGATCATACTAGCAGTAAGTGAACCACCAAGTGGAAATACATATGAGTCCTTAATATCCATATATTACCAAAATAGCATCACAAAGGCCTTTGTATGAACTCAGATTGTGATATTTTAGCAAAATATTGCTCTTTTTGCAACAACAGCTCACCTTGCCATTATACATAGAAACAAACTCTCAGTTTCTAATCTGTGAATTGGGTGGCAAAATATTATCCTCAAGATAAGCAATAATTTTGAGCTGTAGAATGGTTTGATGTGATTTATGTACTTGTTGCTCTTTTGCTGCATGAAATATTCAACTTAGTTGACAAAGATCCAATATTGAATGTACAGTAACAAAGTGGAAAACTTTTGAATGATGTATTCTATTGTGAAGAATACAATGTCATTTATTACAAGTAGGTGAATGTCATAAACTGGAACTGTAATTTATTTACTGAGATGTTGATCTTGTAGTTTCATTAAGAATATACATAGAAGTTTATGAAAGTAATTCTAGTATATTTTTTTGATTATCTTACAAGTCAAACATATTTCCACCTAGGCCAAAATTCATCACTAAATACTAATGCTACTAGTTCAAACTTCATCCACACTTGCAAAGATTTACCAGGATACAGAACTACCCAGATTCACTTCTCTGTTTACCATTATATATTGATTAAGCTGTTGAAACATATCCAATTTGTTACAGTTTTGGCATACCCCCAGTCTTTTTCTCTTCCCACAACCTTGTGCCTGTTATAACTGGAGTAACAATGGTATACATTTGTATAACATGTCATCTCATTCCTTCCCTAGGTCAATTCCATGGAGGAGTTAAGGGCAAACAGCTTGACCAAAGTCAACAGTACTGGGACTGACCCAGAGTTAGTAGAGTGGAGGATGAGGCAGAGAAGAGGCAAGACACAAGGGAGGGGATTGCAAGGAATGAGTTGATAATATGAAATAGTGTATATCAAGGTTAGAGGGAAAGAGAGGTACAGATGGCACTCTAATATATATAGTACAGTACTTTAGGGCAGGAGTTGGAGCCCTAAAGATAAATAAGAAAGAGACACATCATGTCACATAGCATGTGAAGAGTAAACAAGGAATAAAAGAGAATATGCATTGCCTATAAGGAGAAGGCAATGTAGAAGAGAGTGTCTGTGTGAGTCTGTAAAAGTCAGACTAAGTAAATGAATTAGAGGGAAAGGAAAGTCCTGGAGGCAGAGAGGTGGAGGTACCTGGAGGTGATGAGGATAGCCTCAGCCCTTGAAGAGTGACTTGTCTAATAGGTTGGCCCAGGTCTCATGGGGGATGTGATAGTTTCAGAGATTGGAGAAAATCTCAGAGAAGAGCAAGGATCTGGGATGGTCCCAGTGGGAGGGGGTTGAGAGAGACATTGAAGGGATAGGAGACAGGAGGTGAGGAGGAGGAAATGAATGGGGGGTCTCCTCAACTGTAACATTACCCTCTTCATTGATCTGAAGTTCCATCTCAGATTCAATATTATCCACTTTGGTTGCCTTCATTGACCTTGTAGTTGGTGAGGTCCCAGGAGGAGGAAGAAAGATTGTGGGGGCAGGCGTTCCAGATGTGGTCCCAGGTGTAGCAGTTGGTGCAGGGACAATTTGGGCAAAGAAATTGGACGTGCCCAAGGGCAACAATGCAGCAAAAGTAGCACCAGTACCAGGGGCAGTCCTGCTGAATAGGCCTGAGCTGTTGACATTGGAAGCACCAGATGTGCTCCAGCTGTTCCACAGATATAGCAGGGCAGTCAGGATGGGGAGTGGATACATGGGGTAGGGTGCCCATGCAAGATTGGGCAGCAGTATCCACAGCTGAAGCTGGGTGACTGGAATCCAGTCAAGTGGTTCCTGGATTGTTACTGGTCCTGCTAGGATTGTTGATGTGGAGGGGTGGGCAGACTGCTGGAGTATTTCCCAGTAAGGGGGAAAGAGGATGTGGGGGCTGTGATGGAAGGTCTGCCGAGAAAAGGAAATGGTGGGCACACCTAAGGAGGCGATGAGGAGTTGGGCAGGATGGGGAGGGATGATCTCTGGGTGTGGTGGAGAAGGGGGAAGAGGTCTCTCTGGGAGAAAGGAGGATGGTTCCATGATGCTTGAGAAGAGCTCCTCCATCAAGGAGTTGGGGACTGGAGTCTCCTGATCCAATAAGAGTGTCAGTTGGGGAGGAAGAATCAGATCTGGGAGGGCTAATAGGGATGGTAGGATCAGGGGAGTTGTTATAGTATCTCTCCCATTCAGCCTGTGGGAGGGTGAAGATGATGGGATTGAGAACAATGGATAGTTCTCTAAGGGAAATGAGGAAGATGCAGAGGTTGACTCCTGCATTATGTAGGTGGTCCAGGGTGTTGTTTCTGAGCTTGAGCACAGTTTGCTCAATAATGAGGATGGGGGCAGGAGAGTCTCTTTCATCAAGGAGACTGGGTCCCAAGAAGGAAGAGGAACTTGTCTGGACCCTAAAGGCCCAGGGGAGAAGGGATTGAAGGGTGGTGTAGAGGCAGTATTGGTGGATGAGGTGGACAAGCATTTCGTTGGATGCAAAGAATGGGATGGACTTGAGTGCCTCCAACATTTGAGGTCTTTCAAGAATGCTGACATAGAGAAGGCAATGGGCAGATGGTGGAAGATGGCTGATATGGGTGGAGAGAGGAACAGAGGAGATGAAAGGGAAGGGCATTGATGATGGAGACAATACTTAAGAGAGAGGGGTTTCACAGTCCGACCCTTCTTTTATACTCAGCAAATACTGCCTTGGTGTTTTCCAAGTGGGATTCTGGTTCCCACATCTGTTCTGAGTCAGAGTATCCATGCCAGTGCACCAAGTATTGCCTCCTTCAGGGTATTCTGCAGTGATTGATGATCTTCTCCACCTCATATTCCTCTTCAGTTCTGAGGAGTTCTGGGGGTGGATGGTGGAAGTTGGGTCCATTGTAAAACTGCTATAAAGCCTCCTGGAAGGAAGTTTCTCCAGTTGGGTTAGTAGCAAAAGAAAGTATATAAGAAGGGTATGAATAGTTTGACCCTAAAGGGATTTGAAGAAGAGTGGCAACAAAGAGAAGGATAATGCTATGGCTTACTAGACCCAATGTTAGAGATTCCGGATGTATTCCAGAAATAAACGTAGTATCAGATTGATCGGATAAGTAGCAGAGGCATTCAGGGTACAGCATTGATAGTGGAAATGTGTTGAGAAGTCAGAACAAGCACTTTAGAGGAACAGCACTGAGGATCAGGAAAGATGCTTTATAGTCCAGAGTTACCTGTTACGGTTAAGGAAGAGACCCCTATTCGGTTTCCTTCTTTGTCTCCTCCTCCTTGCCCACCGACTCCAATTCCTTCGTCAGTCACCCCTCCTCTCCATCTTGACCATCCCAGTGCCACCCTCTTCACCTCCCTATTCTCCAATCTTCAAGACTACCACATCCCAACCTCCATCTGGGCAGATCTCCTAGACGAGTCCCTCTTCACAGGATAAAGCTGTTTCTCATCAGATGGGCATCTCCCACACCGCCTCCAGATACTTCCCTTCCCCACCGCCTCTCGGGTTTCCCCATTCATCTTCTGACTCTTACTTTACTCCTCTTGACTCACTCGGACACAGCCTCCTCCATAGCCTCTCTCGTGGCTATGCGTTTCCCCACTATATCCTATCCATTTATCTCACATGCCTTGCGACACGACGCGTCTCCTTTCTTTATTTATCATTAGGACTCTGATACCTGCCCTAGAGTCCCTAGTATATATATTGGAGTGCCGCCTGTATACTCCTTTCTCTCTAACCTTGATATACACTATTTCGTGTAGTCAAACCATTCCTCGAGATCCCCTCCCTCATGCCTCGCCTCTCCTCTGCCTCATCCTCTACTCTTCCAACTCTGGGCCAGTCCCAGTACTGCTAGCATTGCTAGGCTGTTCACACTTAACTCCATACAGAGGTGACCAAGTGTAGGAACGAGACACAGTTCTTCACGAACGTGTACCATTGTTACTGATCGTAACATTACCCAGGCATAAGCATTAATATAACTAAAAAGAGGATACATAAAAGAATAGAAAGTAAACACAAAAGTATACATTATGGGGAGGGAAATCCAAGCACAGAACCAAGATATAACACTGAAAGCAGGTATGAAAGCTAGAAAAGGGGTGTAGACTGTTCAAGATGGAGTCTGAAGTAAATATTGAGATGAAGTGGAAGTTCCGAAGGTTGGAGGAGCACTGGACTGTAGTGAAGAGACTTTGGATGAATTGAAAGAATGTACAAAGTATTTTAGGATGATGAAAGAGGGGAGTTCACCTTGTGTGTGTGCTCAGGTAGTGTAGGATCTCTACATCTGCAGGGGGCTTTGCTGCTGACTGTCCTGAGCCAGCCACACACACTTATACTCATGGGAAAGTTGCGTCTGAGTCCAAAACTCATAGCAAACCTATGCCAACCCTTCACCCAGCTTGTGTTTCTCTGTCATGTCAACCCTTTCCTTGCTTCATGATGTCAACCAGCTTCACTTCTATGTTTTCCCTTGCCAACTCCTTGAGTGCAGAAGACAATGCCAAGTGACACACGGAAGAGGCAGTCATGGATATGGTGAAAACACTGCACAATCACGTGATGTGCATCCCGGATGACAAGGAGGAATTGCAGGAGGAACAGGATGACTGGATGGTCTTCTGGAATCATGACAAGATACATCTGAACGGCCAGCTTGATAAGGATGACCTCTGATCACATGGATTGTCAGCTTCTGATGCAGGAAGTGTTGGATTGGCTGCAGGCGCTGGGCCTCAAGCCCCAGATCTCCAAGGAAACCATTGAGCTCACCATGCAGGCTGACGTGTTGTATATGAAGTGGGCAGAGGAGTTGAAGGCACACAAGGTTGAAGCAATGTGTGCAGAGAGCAAGAGGAAGAGGCAGGAGCGGGCTCTGAGCAACCAGGAAGCCTCGCAAGTGTCTACCCGATTCCACCAAGTGCTAACACCCCCCTCCACCACTGGTTCCATATGCTTGGGAGCATCAGTGGGGACTTGGTCAGGGGCATTGATGGAGGTCATCTTGCCCTCAAGGTGGAAGGTGAGTGGTCTTGGCCAGATCAAATGTGCATACTAACTCGGGTCATAGCGCATGCATCAGGAGGTTGTGGAGGAGGAATGTGCCAAGGGGGTAGAGCTTCTGGAAGGAGAGGTCATATACCCAACTGGGTGCCAGAAGTGCCTCTAGCATGGGGAGGTCTGTGTGGGTATTCTGAACCATACCTGTTGTACATACATGCACACACTTCAAGAGCAGATGCAAGGTGTCATTGGGATGTTGTAGGAGCCTCTAGCTCTCTACAGTTACATCCTGTCCTTTCTCCTTCATTCAGATGTCCTCCAAGTGATCTCCATTGTGTCCCATGTCCTCTATGTCCAGTCTGAGGTAAGTTGAGCCTTTATTTTTCTATCTGGTATGATATCACCTATCTGTACCATCTATCTGCTGTCCAAGTTAGACTGGATACTATGTATACAGTCCAGTACCATTTTCAATTTGCCATCTTGTTTCTTGTTTCTTTCCTTAGTAGTTCCTTCTACTTCTTCCTACCTTCCTTACTTCTATTATGATTAGCCGCTGCCACCTCTAGATCCTTATTGTACACTTCTCCAGTAACCTAGTTACCAAAGTCTTGGGAATGCCCAGACTATAAAAAGTTTGTACCTAGATCTAAATGATCATCTCTGTTCACTCCTAATTTTCTTGCTATGGTTCCTCTCATCATCATCATTGTCAGTCCTCCTCCTTGATCAACTCCCTTCCTTGTCCTAGTATCTGGTCCTTGTCCTTGACCAGATAGCTCTTATCATTGTCTATCTGACCCTCGTCCTAGGTCGGACCACTCATTGTTTTACTCAATCCGCTTTGGACTTTGTTTTCCCTCATCATTGTATACCCAGGACTATTCCGGATACTCTATTCTTCTGTGATCAGTCATAGTTAACCCTTCTCATCTAACTTCCCTCCTACAGGACCCCCTTGGGACAAGTGTACTTGCCCCTTCTACATCTACCCTTACAAGGTCTTTGACCTTGTTACTTGTTTTACAACTGGAGCCCACTGCAAGGGGTTCTAAAGGGTTGTTGAGAAGGATGCTTTGACCTATGCCTCAGCATCAAGAGCTAGAAGAGCTTCTCACTGACTTCCACTGATTGCACATGTCCGAGGACTCCGAGCTTCTTATTCCAGTGACCCCGGAATGAGCACATCACACCTCATTCAGATCCACAAATCCCCCTTATGTCACAGATCCTTCCATTACAGACTCCCCCTTCTTTCCTGGTGGATTCATGCATTCCACGCCTTGTCAGAACCCTTCCTTGCAAGCAAATAGATCCCTCAAGTTGGACTTGCTCTCACCTTTAACGCCACTCAATTCCAGATCCCAGGTCTCATCTTCCCTTTCTTCCCCATTGTTGTGGGAGCTCTTGCCACTATCATCAGTACTGTCTGAACACTCTTCGTCACTGTTGTTAGCTTTTTTCTTTGATGATACTACCAATCCGCTTCCTCCTACTCAATCCGCTACCCATCAACACCCAACTGTCCCATCTTTGTCGATGGTTCCATCTTTTTCCACATCATTGCCCGTAAATCCGACATCACTTCCACCACCTACCCAACTCAATCCAATACCACCTATGACTCATCAACAACTGGTCCTTATGCCTCTCCAAGGCACACCCAATGCACCAAAATTCAACAGCAAGATGCCATCTCAGCTTCCTCGCTACCTTGAAGATATTCAGCTTCTAGGTGACCAAATGGGACTTGATGATGCAGGCAAGATTAAAGCTGCCCTCCATTATACTGATCTTGATGAAGCCAAAGTCTGGGAGACTCTCCTGGAATCAACTGTGAACCTGGCAGATTGGGATGACTTCATTGTGGCTGTAAAGAAGTTGTATCCTGGATGCAAAGGTATTAACTGTTATTATTGAGCTGACATCCAGTACCTTGCAGAGGATTATCAGAAAAAGCAGATGTGTAGCCAGGACAACCTGGAAGAGTATACCAGGAAGTTTACTAAGGTGTCTGCTACCTTGATTGCTAACAAGAAGCTGTCCAAGATGGAACATTGTAAGACGTACATATTCCCTGCAGCCGAAAACCCCTATCCGACCCAATCCATCACCTTCTGGCTCATCCGCACATGTGCAACCTATCCATTTTATTCTGGACCTTCCATTTTTAGATTTATTAGTTTCTTTCATACCTCATAATATCCCTAGATCATTGGTACCTCCTTTTTGATGCTCCTTAATTAGGAGTTTAGATTATTTCCCTACAGTATAAAATCCTGTCTATTTGGACTCAGAATGCAGTTTTCTGCCCCTGGTGCTGTTCTCTCACTTCCATCTCATGCAATTTCCTGTTTAGGAAATATTTGTCAGTGATGTGCTGTTGTGAGTCCTACAATTCCTTCATACTGACACCCTAGGACTTCAAACCCCTTGGGATGACCATCTCCTCACACCTATCACACATTCTTTGTGTTCACCACCAGCTATATTTATGGGCCCGTTCCTTCAATATCTCATTTATCAATTATTCTCCATGTGGGCCCATCCATTAGAGTCTTACCATATTGCAATTTACATACCACAGGGCCCATCTCAGGCTTGTCATCTACAACATGATATTGTCAACCCTGGGTGGCCATGTCTTTTGGACAATGTAACTACATGGGCTCTGTGGGGAGGGCTCTATGATGTTGATGGATGGACGACCGGAATGCATGACATAGTGGGCTTACAATGTCATTGCTTTGCATTGGTAGGTGTGCTGCATAGACCTGAATTGTGTTGTAAGTTGGCTCTACAAGGAACATAATAGAGGGAGGGTTCTAAAGGTCATCTTCACAATGGATCTGATGCTAGAACAAATTTAATGCATATGAAGTTAATGCCTGAGCCCACCCCATAGTTTTAATGCAGAGAATTCATTGTAATAACAGTTCATAGTGTTGTGCACCATGAACTACAACAAAAGGTCTGCATTACTTGTGCATTACTTGTGCACAACATGTGGATCCCCTGTGATCTATATTTCACAGATCCTCCACTGCCTTCTTTGGACTCAGGGGTAGAACAGTTCACATTTTTAGTTACATAAGCATGCTGGCACACTTCTGCTTACTCATGCCATAAAAAAAGAAGCATGCCATCGCCAGGGGTAAGCAGCAGTCCGCATTTTTAGTTACATAAGCATCCCAGGCACAGAACAGAAGCAACAGCCACTACCCCGAATAGAAATCCATATTGGGAATCTCCTAAATCATATGTTTTGATGATTCCCCCTTCATTCCAGCTGCTTCCCCTGCCTGTATACATGGTCTGAGACTAGGAACATACTGTATATACCATATTTGATTGTTTCTACCACTTATTTGATGTTTTGAAAGGCCCTGTGAGTGATATACCAGGAAAGGAGGAGAAAAGAAAAATATATTCGCATTTTTGACATACTTGACATATGGGGTTACAAAGTACATGCCCACACACCATTAATATATATCTAAAACATATCACAAGCCCAGATAGCTGGGATCAAAGCTGGTAATATTATGATATATTCTCTTTCTGACCCCTGTTTGGTCCTGGGAAACTGTACTGATGGTTGTGCTGGCTCAGTGAGGTATGGAGGTCCATCAGGCAACTAGACCCTTGAATTCTATCAACATTTCTCCTTTCCAGGGCTCTCTGAACATTCCCAGGGCACATTTTTCACCTCTTGAATGATAGGGGCATGGAAAATAA
>JBBPQP010000656.1:0-19645 GCA_038092555.1 Boletus subgraveolens
CTCTCATTGAAAGATCCATATGGTCAGTGCGAGTCAGGGAAAAGTGTGTCAGGTCTGAATGTCTATGTGAATATCGCAGGGAAGTTCGTGGCAAGAAACGTCACTTCACAGTACGTTGCATGTCCAACGCGAAGTTAATGTTCTTATACCTTGTGTAGTATTCAAAGGTAAGTCGCATGCTGAAATGCGGCATGTCACTAAGCGGTGGGCTGTGCACGTAGATCATGCTTTGGTGAGTCTCTGCATGTCAAGCGATCTAGTACTGACCAGTGTGAGCAAGGGTGGCTATCGACCGAGGTATGTGTGCTGTGTACCATCCTCTGGGTTTGGAATCAAGGAATATTTCCTCCTTCAGGTTTACGCTTGGCAGACAAGCGATCGCTACCGTGTCCCAAACGCAATGAATGGCTAGCAGCAAGAGACGGGTTGTATGAAGAGATCATGCACAAAGCCTGGGACCCGAAATTACAAGTCTTTGGTCAATGCTACGAGGAGACTGATGTCTTGGATTCGTCCGTCCTTATCATGCCGCTTGTCTTTTTCATGACACCAGTCAGTGTTCGAGTGTGTTTGTCTGATGAAGGCTTATACACTGGGTATTGCATCGCCTATTAGTCCGATCCGAGATTCGTGAACACGCTTAAGCAGATCATGAAGACTCCCGAGAGGGGCGGCTTGACATCGAACGTAATACGAATGCCAGGTTTTTGAGATCGATGCTGACTCTGGACAGAACCTCGTTTACCGCTATGATGTAACTAAAAGTGACGACGGGGTTGGTGGTGAGGAGGGGACGTTCTGCTTATGCACGCTGTGGTATGTTCCCTGATCTAGGGATTGCTGTCGCCTGCCATAACTCTGGTTTCCCTTTAGGTGTATCGAAGCGCTCACCCGTGCTGGAGAGTACGATCGATCATTGTTGCAGCGTGCAATCGCCATGTTTGAGGTCAGGATTTGTGACGCTTTGCTCCCCGAGCCGATCAAGAGCTGATTCGACAATTCTTTAAAGGACTTCCTGCAGTACTCTAACCATGTTGGATTGTGCACCGAGGAGATCTCTGAAGCTGGTGAAGGGTACGATTATTCAATTTGCTTCCGAGGGCTTAATCGACTGATCCTTCCCCAGTCTTGGTAATGCTGTTCAAGGTTTCACGTGAGTATTATGTGTGTATCTCTTGTGCGCGAATTATTGATTGGCATGCCAGACACGTCACCTTGATTTCGGCCGCGTACCATCTTTCGAGAACGATGGCTGCGATGAAGTGAATTCACGGGGACAGAAACAATCTGTCGGTATCTCTGTACGTTACTGTGTAGATAAGATCTCCCTTGCCTGATGTTCTTCTGCTCTCTCCCTTTCGATACGATGACGTGGTCGTATAAGTTACGGAGCGAAAGCTGTGATTTCCAACACAAAATGGTGCATTAGCAGTGATCGACTGGTAGAACTAGGATAGCATGCTGAGTAATGGATGCCATCCCTTGAGTGAACTACACCCTCGTTGATAAAAATTGTACAACCGACATTTTTGGCGATTATGGAGCCGATATGTAGATTATGTACATGTCTTGGATTCCAGCATTATTGGCAGATCATACAATGTGTTTGGATTCACCCACTCGACTTTTAGATTACAAGTTTACAACATCATATATGTATGCTATATTATTTCTACCAATTAAGGTGAGGGTGGGAGGATGACTGAGGGCACATGAGTGAGCATGCATGCATACCTAGGCTCCGAGAGACACGTGCGAAGTTCAAACCACAGGCACACACACAAGTGATATGGAGATAGAGGCAAGGTGACGGCAGGGTGATGCCGGGAGGATGCCAAACGACTCACGAGGGCACATGAGTGAGCACGCGTGCAGCATGTGGTCCAACTTGTGCATGCATGAGTGGCAGGGGGAGTGAGTGAGAGGGAGCACAAGTGAACAACTGGGTGTTCGAGGACGAGGGGAGGGCCTACAGGATGGTCATTAATCAGCGACGAGCCTTGGGTGAGGGTGAAGTGAAGTCGAGTGTGTGTGAATGATCATGTTGAGGCAAGGAGAGGGCACGGAGTGTTGAACTAACCGTGTGAATTTTCGTAGCCCGTAACCCGCGCCCGACTTGCACCTCAGCGAAGTGTCTAAGTGTCTGGTATATACATTGTACATTCAGACAATGTGTACTCTATAATTTTTGTGTCAATTATCCGTTGTATAATTGTAACAAACATGGCATGTAACGCATGGCCCCTGGCAATTAATGCAGGCACACCAACTCCGTACCGGGGGCAGGTGTGCCATACACTGAGCATCGAGGGAGAGTTCGATGAGTCCAACTCGGCTAACTTGCCGATTACATAAGTGACAAAATACCGGCGAGCTGCGCCCTGACTGCGCAATCGGCCCGGAGATTATGACTTCCGGTGAATCTAATCTAATCAGTTCTGTAAAATATGTTATGCAGACCGCAGATACACCTCAATATTCATTTAAGACAGTGTCACCGCCACTGTCACATCACGCCGTCGTAGTTCCTGTTTGCCCTGGAGTGTCATAACAACGCTAGTCAAATTGTAGTTGAACATTTCAATTTCGTGCTCATGCCAAGATGTCTGCAGACCACCATGGCCAACTTGGAGCTTTCAATGTGAAGGCAGACTATTGTACTAGATGAGCTCATGTAAGAGTATATAAGGATGGATTTCACAACGACGATTCCCCATCGCACCCCGCGACATAACCCACACTCCGAGTCACATTTCCTATAGCCCGGAATATGTCTACCTTCGCTGACACTCAGGCCGCTACCGGAACTCTTGCCTTCCCTCCGATCTACAGTTCCCGACCCCCAAATTTGCTCTTGATCCATTTGGGTTCCTCCCTTGGCGCCGTCGGATCCGCTTTGAAGCTGAAACTCACCACAGAATCCTTAGTTTCTCGGGCGAAACACAAACTTTGAAACTGTGGCATTGGTAAGTTCTGTGAACACGAAGCAATGTGATTACTAATGTCTATGGCAAGGCCAGTTTCGGAGGACACTCGGGAACGTGTGGCCCCTGATGCCCTGGTAGACCACCGAAAAACCCATCGCTTCCTTGGCCTTGACATCAGTGTGACAAGGTGACTAGGATATATTATTGTGTGTACTTGAATTATATAGTATATTTGCTGAATTTTACTGTATATCGGCCTAATGCTACCGAGCTGATAACGGTCGCTGCACCACCGATGGTACTGCCACAACTACCCCATATATGGGCCTCTCCCGTCCGACCGGATCACATAAGTTGTTCCGGGTTCCGACTTGGACCCATCGAGTATAGCCTCCTGAGCATCCTTCCTGTACAGCCCGTTGCAGAACGATAGATCGCTTCCAAAGATAGTAACTACGTCCCGAACATCAACTTCTTCACATCACCTATGATTTGGAGGTTACCGGTGCACTCCAACGCTCCAACCGTATGGATATCGCCGAACTCCTCAACCCTGCAGCGGAGACTCCCGACTTCTTTGATGCGAGTGATGAAGACATTTTCAGGGCTGTGATGGATGCAAAGATGGCGCGGGAAGGTGGCAAAGGTGGCAGTGACGAAGTCGGCGACTCGGACACAAAGGACGACCCCAATGCTGCTGCTGAACCAAGCCCGACACGCAGCCAAGCACTTCAGGCGTGCATGCTCTTGAAGAGGTATATTGTAGACATGGATGACCCAGCTGCACGGAAGCTGGAGGTGATGCTGGGCTCCTTCGGACGCATGACACGAGTTCACGGAATGTGGAGCATGGAGAATGGAAAAATCACTGATTTTTTTACTCGTAAATAGCATGTTTATCGTACATAGTTGCTAGAAAGCTGCTACTAGACATATCATAGCCTACCTGCCAATGCTACAGATGTTGCTCGCCACTCTTTCTAAACCCCATACTCTCCGAAAACCCATACCCTGGGCCCTTTCCCGAGGGGGTATGGGTTATGGGAGAGTCAACTGTATCTCCGCCAGATCAGCGTTGTGTCGCTTGTTACGACTTGGCACTTTTGTCGGCTAGCATACCAGCAGGTTACGTCACGCAGGACACCGGACACTGCCGGACACTTGCAAGACCTTGTCAGCGCAATTTCGGATTATGTAAGTGGTCTCTAAGCGTACCAAAAGCAGCTACTACTCCCACCAGATAGCCATTTTTGGATATCACTTGATATCTTATCTTCTGATGCTTTTTGACATAACCCTGCTTGTTCCCCTGCTACATAAATACTGTAAATAAATATAATAGCACATATACCATCAAAATACATGTTTTGACCACTTATATAAGTGCCTGAGATCCAGTATAGTTGTCTAGCCAGTATATATCCACATCATTGACATCATTGACATATGTGCTAGATAACTACAAACACAGCTTATATAATTATAGCATATTACCTAACACATATGTCAAGGATGTCAAAAATGCGGATATATATTTTGTTAATAAATTATTATATATTGCATAGACAACTATACTGGATCCCAGTCACCTATATAAGCACTCAAAACATGTATTTTTATGGTATATGTGCTGTTGTATTAGTTTACAATATCTATGTAGCAGGGGAACAAGCAGGGTTATGTCAAAAAGCATCAGAAAGATAAAATATCAAGTGATATCCAAAAATGGCTATCTGGTGGGAGTAGTAGCTGCTTTTGGTACGCTTAGAGACCGCTTACATAATCTGAAAATTGCGCTGACACTGCAAGGCCTTACAAGTGTTCGGCAGTGTCCAGTGTTCTGCGTGACATAACCTGCACGGACTTGTGTTTCTTCTCTAGATCATAGCCGATAATACCCCCGAGTTGTAACAAGCGACCAAGACTCTGCAACGGGCTGTGAACAAATTATTATTTTATTGGATGCGTGTGCTAGGTATGGGTTGCATAAAAATTTCTTGGATTCCGGCAAGTGTACACTATTTGATTTTTGCGTTCCAGGGTGTAGGATTAGAGTAAATTTGCATCAATCTGTGATTACAATCCTAGTAAAGTATGTATCAGAGTGCCAGGGAACGGTGGTACAGGGGCATCTAAATATACGAATATCCATATGGACACTATGTAGAGAGAACAAGAAAAGGATAACAAGGGCACAAGACATGAGTGTGAGTCGAAACAGGCAGTCAAGTACACTTGGGTCAATTACAATGGCACAAGCATGCCGTAGACAACAATGTGGTGATGATCAAGCCTAAATAACTATTCTGGCAGTTGAATGCACAGTCGTAGATCAAAAGAGAAAACATATGAAGTGTTACACCGGGAACGAGAATGGCCGTTGAGGGCCAGTGAGGCTGTGGACATGCTTCTACATACAACAAAAACGAACGCCGAGCGATGCCCATGCGAGAGAAGTAACGAAGGACAAGATATGGGTAAATACTAGGAGTGTCGCGTTTTTACGGGTTTGAAAGGGTTGGTATAGTTGTGTAAACGTTTACGCTGGAAACGCGCGAGAGCGTTCATGTTGTCGCGATTTTGGAGATTCCGAACAACCTGTGGCTTAGGAAGAGTTGCGGGAAATGCACTATTTGAACTGCAAGACCATGGGTAGGCAAGTGAGCGGCGTCATGGAGAAAATGGAGCGTAGTCGAATCTGACCTGAAGGAAATATGTATAAAACGTTTGATTTAGTCGGAAGAGACTTGGAGGGTCCCCGAAGATGGTGAGGAAGGGGAACCGGTGGAACAACCGGAACAACCAAAAGGCGATATGGCCGTAGAGATGGTACAAGGCAAGTCATTATCCGCCGGGATGGCGACTGGGGTGGAAAAGGGATTGGTAGAGATCGTCTCGATTTCCAAACGTTCCATGTCCTTCAATTCTTGTAGGGTAAACCCGGGGTTGACTGTGTTGGCTGAGAATGTCTATGTCGAGCGAGTGCCAGTGAGCAATCAGGTCAAAGTATGAAAGAGGGACGTACGGGCTCGTGGTGAAAGAAACCACAGCTCGATGCTGCGTAGGATTCAGGGCTCTTGTTCAGGTGGGGGAGAGCACACGTAGGATTCAGTAGCAACGGATCAACAACGGACTGTGGTGTCACCGACTGATACATGATGGTCCGGCTTGGGCGATGTTGCATGTCGTCTCGAGTAGAAGTAAGTACCCATCCCTCCAATGGAGAATGTGATGGAACTGGAACAGCACCAACGGGGGGGCAAGACGAGGAGCGTCTCCGAAGTATACATTGAGGGCACTCTTCCCTGTAAGCGTTATCGTTCTTGGTTTTCTCGCTTTTTGAGCCACTGTGAGCCGGCGCGTACCCGTGGTCTGGATACAGGAAGGCGTGGCACACCTCCTCCCGCGCAGCAAGCTCAACCCATGGTTTCTTCTGCGCTGCGGTCATTCCGCGCCATAATTCGCCCGCTATGTGGGGAATGTTCGTGTCATCTAGGTCTGAACCTGGTAGTGTCTTTCGTTGATGAACGAGGTCGCAACAGAAGAGGATAAAAGGGTTATGGGGATGAGGAACATGACGAAGACCGTTGGCAAGTTGCACGGATTCAGCTTGTATCGCGCCAGAAGAACCAGGCAGAGGGAAAGGCTTCGCGACAGCAGATGCCGACGCTGTAGCGGAAAGGTCGGGTAAGTCGAGGGGCCTTGGGGACTGCTGATTATCATTGGCGAGAGGAGAACGAACGCGGGGACGCAACAGAACAATGTCGCATGCATCGTCAAGGCTCCTCCTCTTGTTCATGTCGTGGTAACAAGTAAAGAAGAGATCCCATAGATGTCCAGTGCATTAAAATTTTATCCCTGTTTGTCGCCCTGAACCTAAGATGTGTTGGGTGCACCGACTAACCCCTCAAACACAAAAAATTAAACAAGATATTTCAGACTGCCTCTGCCAAAAATCAGAAAACGCTCACAATCGGTTTGTACATGATACATGACTCAAGGGCTTTCATATTTCCCTTAAATATGACTCTAGTTATCCGAGGGATGCTTTATGTTCAACTTGAATGGGCAGTTGGCAGGACCTCCTTCCTTTTTTGTAAAGACTGAAAGCGTCTCGAGATGCCATAAGTAGTAATGTAAGTTGGCGTCCTTACGACACGATGCTAGTCTGGTGACCAGGACGGTTTGCCTTGCGCTTGCCTCTTTTAGACAGGCTGGTTACCAGACTCACATGATGCTGCGCGTACGCGCTCGTCGCGGGCCAAGCTGAAAAGCCGAAAAATCGTAAGATGGACCACAAAATGCCGCGGATCCAGCATTCAACGAATGCTAGGGCAATTGGTAGCGGCGCACTTGCGCCAAGTCCCCGACTCCTGCCAAAAATTCGAACTGCGCACAAAAAGAGGAACCCATTTTTTCGAGCAAGGTTACAGGCTGTACATCGTCCGTCCGTCCAGATTGATCGTACAAGAGCGCGGCAGGATGAGCCTCAAACCCAGATGTTTCATCTTCAAACAGAGACTTGGGATCAGACTCGCTATCCTCCATGACTTTTCCGGATAGAGTTCGACCACCTGAGGATCAATCAGAATATCAGCATACAAATTATTGTGATTCTTCAACCACGATAGAAAAGCCCAGACTTTTGCCTTACGCACTCGAAAGGTAGTGCCCAATGACTTCGGATCAAATTTCTGTGGACCGACGAACACAACACTCAGAAAACCAGTAACATCTGCGGGAGTACGAGGTAAAACTGATGCAGTAGATATAACATTCATGTCATGGGCACAAGTATTTCCTTGGAAATCTTTGGCTGAGACGGATCTAAAGATTGGAAGAGGTAAGTGACATGCGCGGTAGTACAGTAAATGGCACAAATCATTTCTTCAACCCACGTCAAGTCATGAAATTGAATGGGTAACTCGCTATGATAAAGGCCGTTTGCAAACACAAAGCGAGAGACTTTTTTTTGACAGGGTATGATGATGGTCAGATCAGATTTTGATGATAGCTGATTCCTTAGTAGGACTTTCACTCACATTGGTAGCAGAAGGTTCAAGTGCATTATGAACTCGCGACGATTTCAATATTGTAGAGAAATAGATGAACTGTATAGTAATTAGATAATGTTATTTTCACGATCACATTTCTTCCCACGAGTCGCTTTGCAGAGAGCGGGACGTTTCTGGCTGAGAAAACCCTCCCCCACTACCGTGGGAGTCGGGGACTACTCAAGTACTCAAGCTTCAAGGTCGGAGCGATCAGTCGGTCGGGTTCACTGTCAACCACTTTAACTGCCCCGTGAGTTATTCCTCCGAGGTCTTCCTCAACCACAATCTTGATTCCCTTAACCTTACTTCCCACAACCCCGACTTCGTCCCACTTCTTTGTGCGGCTCTAGCGTCGATACTGCAGGTGGCACAGAGGGGGCTGGATCACTCAATCCCTTCGTCAAAGGTCTTTTCTCGGGCAAAGCCATTGCAACTCAGGCACATCCTAGGAACGAGGACACCATCGTCTCCGCACAGCAGCTGGTCAAGCCAATGCATGCCCCGTCCACCCGTCGTAAGTGTACTGTCGAGCAGGTGCCAGTGCCCTGAGAGGACGGCGCGGTCGAAGAACAAGACCGGGAGGAGGAAGCCACACTGAACCCTTCCTCGAGTCTAACGCCGTGTGACTGGCGAGAGAAGGACCGCTCTGGATACCTTGTTTCGAGACGCCATCAAGTGACGGTAACAGTGCTGGTTCATCTCCTGTGTGAATCCCAACGACTCGCAATTACCCAATCATTTAGAAGGATGATGTGTAAATGGCCAGATTCGGAGTCTCATCGGCTTGACTGAAGTCTCGAAGAGGAACGTAAATGTCTTTGAAGTGGGACTAACCGAGCTTTGCACTCAGTATAAGGAGCCGATAACAGTGACGGGCATTGTGGATGGCTCGGCGAAGAAGGTCGAGCAAACGAGAAACATTGGATCCTGGGCTTAATGGAGGTTGATATAGTTCTCGGGCAATACAAATCTGTTTACTAATGCAAAGCCCATTCTTTTGCAAGCTTTCGAGGCAATCAAGGCCGAGTTGTGCTAAATCAGATTTGATTTGAGTACAGTATCATGCAAAAAACGCGATTTAGCATCTCCCATCGCCACGCTTCTTACCACGTGAACCCAAACTATCTCCGTGCCATCCATCAATACGGACCACATTTCTAGAATTTTTGGTGATCAGACGTTCTCTTCTCTCACTTCAAACTTGCAGGTCTTACAATACTACTTTGGTCACTTGATGAATGACCGACGAGCTTGCTACACGGAACCGAGGACCATCCGGCCGTCATCCACTCCACTCTTCTTACTATCTTTGTCCCGAAGCAACACTATCAATCAGTTTCAGAAGGATTCTGCCAGTGGTGCACGACTCCACCTTTCACATTCTTTTCGGCTTTTCATGACGTGCGACGACCTCTTCCACTATATAAATCGTCACGGTGTGGCTCTGGATAAGTAGCGACTCCTGCGGCTCGTCCGAGGCTTCGTTTCAGCGCAATGGTGTCTTTCCGCACAAGTGTGGCCGCGTGCCTCACTATTCTATCCGTGCTTGGATCGACCCAAGCTGTTCCGTTAGCAAACAAGCTCGGACGCCTCAGCCCTTTTGCTCGTAATTTATTGAAGAGGTCAACGCCTGCTGCTCCTCATTTTGTGGCTTACAACGACAAGTGGCTCGATCCATTGCCGTCCGCGTCAGACCTGCAGGTTAGCAACACGCACATATTGCCAGCATTCCAGGTACTGACGTTCATACCGAACAGGGTTTCAATGTCTTGTGAGTGGCTGTCGGATAATATATCCCACAAGGGGGCTAACGTATCCGCAGTGCTCTCAGCTTCTTGTTGTCCTCTGGCGCAGCCGATGAGGCTGAGAATTGGCAGGAGCTTACAGACAGTCAGCGTTCTGCCTACCTGCAGGAGTACAATGCGGCCGGAATCTCGTTGATCGTCTCTGCCTTTGGGTCCACCGATACGCCGACATCCTCGGGCGTCGATGCCGTGTCAATGGCAAACACTATGGCTGGATGGGTGATCCAATATGGCGTTGACGGCATCGACGTTGATTACGAGGTACTTCTCCTGGCTTGCCTTCAGGAATATAACCCTACAACCGACCGTGATATTTGCGGATAACAGGACCTCGCAGCATTTGACAACGGTGGAGGCAGCGCCGAGTCTTGGCTCATCAGCTTCACGCAGCAGCTCCGTACACAACTCCCACAAGGAGAGTACATTCTGAGTCATGCCCGTGGGTTGTTTACCATTCTTGAAGTTTGTAATGGCCATTGACAAATTGTCTGGTAGCTCTGGCGCCATGGTGTGTATAATCGCCACATTCGGAAGTAGCGCTGGATTAACTGAATTGGAGCAAGGTTCTCTCCAGGCATGTGGAGTGGAGGCGGATATCTCGCTGTTGACCAGAGTGTAGGCTATCTGATTGATTGGGTAAGTTGGTGTGATTTGCTCCATCCGTCTTAGAAATTTGTTCAACCGCCATCATAATTTCAGTACAACGTCCAAGTAAGCACAATGATCGATCTCCCGGAGAACTTTTTTCTGACCCAAACGTCATAAATAACGCCTTAGTTCTACAATCGTGAGTGACTGAGCAAATTAATTTTGAGCGTGAGATACTGAACGCCTTTCAATCGGTCACAGAGGGGGACTCAGAGTACACGACATGCTGGAGCCTCCTGGATGCCTCTTCGTCAGCCTGGCCCGAAACCGCTCTCTTCCAAATTGTGGCAAACGGTGTGAGCCTAGACAAACTCTTGATAGGTAAACCAGCGACGACCTCGGATGCCAGCAACGGATACATCGATCCATGGACGCTCGCTTCGTGTGTCTCCGAGGCGGCTTCTCAGGGTTGGAGTTAGTTTGCACATGTCTTATATCCCTGAAAGCCACGGAATGCTGACGAAGAATGACTTGTACAGATGCCGGTGTAATGGTTTGGCAGGTGATTCTGTTTAGATTTGTGCCCCGGAGCGAATCAAGACTGACATGTCTGTTCGACAGTACCCTGATGCTGACTCCTCGTGGATCACTACCGTCCGCGGAAATACGTGGTCAGTTTGGGGTTCTCCCTCCGCAAGCGGTAAACGTGCCGGCGTCTCTACATGGGTGGACAGTCCAGTGGTAAGCCCCGCTCGGCTCCATTCGTATGCACATTGCGCTCATTACTTCTCTTTATTAGTACCCAAGTGGCAGCAAGGTCACCCATAAGTGAGTACCTTGAAGTTTTACTTGGACAGTTTGAGTCGTTCCGATGCTAAATGCCTATCAAGTGGGATCCTCTGGACTGCAAGCCGATTGAACCAAAACGAGACACCTGGAGGTAAGCCTTTCTTCTCGGTCCCATTTGAAGACAGAGGGATGATGATTCTCCGAACAAAAGGCCCCTCTGATGTCTGGACGAACGACGGGGCATGCACTTGACCAAAATTAATTTCGTATCCCCTGCGACAGCGTGGCGATCGAAACCGATATGTGATCCAAGTGCTACGAATCTATGCTGAGCTTCTAGTCTAGATGAATTTATGTCGTAAGATTGAAGGGGTTTGATGAATGGGTACTAGTACTCACGGTGACTTTGATTTCTTTGGAGAAATATGTAGATGCTAGAATATGAAATCGATGATTAGATGACTGAATATGGTCAACTCGGATGGGTACCCACCAACTTGAGTGTCGGGAAACGTAGCGCTGTGGGCTGCTTACCCTAACGACGAAAGAAAGACGAAGATGCTTCAGAGAAATCAGACCACCCGATGATCGGCGCACGAAGGTGACCTAAAGTTATGCAAGTGACGTACGTCACGAGTTGACTTGAAGTTGACGGGCGCAGATTCGGGATGCCACGGAGCGCTGCTGAGTGACTGCCATCACGCAAGAACAAGCAGGTCTTTCTTTCAATGTGTTGTGTCGTCGATCGAGTTAGTGTAGACTCAATTACGGTAGTGCTACGTCGGCCATTCGCGCCAACTCTGTCCCGGAGCCGAGAAGAGAAGCTTCAAGTTTGTTCGGAACTGCGTGTTGGACGATAGCCTGAAAGCGGCGAATGCCACGTGCCTCGTAATCTGGCAGTCAGAACCAGCGGCTTGACGTTGAACGTAAGACGAACTTTGCCAGATCAGTGTGAGATCGATACTGAATCTGTGGACAGAACTTTGTTTATCACCATGATGTGATCAAGAATGATGGTGGGTGGGACATTTTAATTTGCTCCACGTGTGTATCTCTTGCGCGCGAATTATTGATGGGCATGCCAGACACGTCGCCTTGATTTCAGCCGTGTACAATTCTTCGAGAACATGAAGTGGACTCACGGGGATAGTTGAAACGATCAACTTATTTAGTTCATCGCCGCGTAGATAATTCCAAGACAGTATTCACGTGACCGTACACATACGACGTGTTCCACACGACGCCTCGTTGACCTCTTCCTCAACCCGGGTTTCTCAATTTTACAGGAATGGACTTGTTGCACACCCAGTTGGCTGCTATCCAGCACCGTCTGTCGTTCGTTGCAACTGAGCCGATCGACTGGAAATTTTTCGTCCAAGCATGTTCGTGGGCAGTGACGCTCTTTGAATCCTACCTCTTGTGCGTCATTTCGTTTCCAAAGCGTTTTCCAAGCCCCATCCTGAACAGGCGTCGGCCGTGACTTGTAAAGACTCCGTCAATACCCGCTCTATTCGAAAACGGAGCCCCCTGCTGTGTTGGCTGGACATTTCGATGAGGCGACGTTTCGCAATTCTCAGTTGTATGGGAGAGACAAGGCCCAGTTCTCGCTCGTCACGGGCTTGCTTAAGCAGGCGATCGACTCTGCCATGTTACACTATGGGTTCTACGCTTGGGCATGGGACATGGGAGGCAAGCTCATCGGTCGGTTTGGTTATGGCAGCGAGTACGAGGTGAGTGTGACCGAATCCCATCCGATACAGCGTTCACCGACCCCCTCCCTCCGCATTGATGATTGGACACGATAAAGATCACCCAATCTCTCGCGTTCGCCGCAATCCTGTTTATAGTTTCGTCCGCGATCAGTACCCCACTCTCAGTGTACCAGACATTCGTGCTGGAGGAAAAGCACGGGTTCAACAAGACGGCACCGACCTTGTTCGTCATCGACTTGCTCAAGAGCTGGTTACTCGCGTTCGTCATCGGCGGACCGTTCCTCTCTGTCTTTCTCTACGTGTTCAAGTGGGCAGGGGACCGCTTCGTCCCGTGGCTCATGGCCTTTTTGTGGGTTTTCGGTCATCCTCCGTGTCTCCTTGGTGTTGCCTGACACTCCTTTGTACAAGGCTCTCGTTTCAGATCGCCATGGTCATCTTGTACCCGACTGTCATTCAGCCTCTGTTCAACAAGCTCTCTCCGCTTCCTGCGGGTGAGTTGCGTTCGAGGACAGAGACGTTGGCGCTCAAGCTCAAGTTCCCGTTGAAACACTTGTACGAGATCGACGGCTCGAAACGCAGCTCGCACAGTAACGCCTACTTTTTCGGTCTCCCATGGGTACGTCCATTCCCATCTCATCACTGAACATAACCAATCGACCAACCTTTAGAGCAAACACATCGTCATCTTTGATACCCTCATCAAACAAAGCAAACCCGACGAAGTCGAAGCCGTCCTCGCTCACGAACTCGGTCACTGGTATCACATGCACCCCACCAAGCTCCTCTGCATCTCCCAATTCCACATCTTTACCATCCTCGCACTCTTTCCCGCGTTTTTACATGCGCCGCAGTTTATTAGGGCGTTTGATTTCTCAAAGACGGTGTCGGCGCGTCCGCCGACGATGGTGGCGTTTTTGATGTTCCAGGTGGGTTTGTGTGTGTGGTGTCGATGTGTGCTCAAACGCGTTTTTTTTCCCCGGGGGAGATGTAGATGATTCTGACGCCGATGGAAGCTATCGTTGGTATCGCGCTCAATTTCGTCTCGCGTCGATTCGAGTGGGAAGCAGACCGATTTGCATGCCAACTTCAAGATCAGTTACACGCGCCTGAGATGCAAGACATGGGTGACCGACTCGGACGCGCGCTCGTCACGCTACACGCCAAGAATTTATCGACCGTCTGGGTGGATTGGCTGTATGTCTTTTTGCGTCGTGAGGGGAACATGTGCTGATCCGTCCGTCGATGTCACAGGTATTCGGCGTACCACCATTCACATCCTACCCTCATGGAACGACTCAAAGCGCTAGACAACTTCAAGGTGAAGCGGGCAGGCGAGGAAAAGAAGGCGCTATAGTGACGCTCGTTCCATTATTACTCTACTCCCCAGTCTCCCCTCCCCCTTTTTTGTTTCGTCCCAATAAAAAAACCTAGTGATATGGATTTCTATATCCGTCGTGAACCCGACGCGCCAGCGTGAATTATCCCCCTGTATACATCGTATCGAGATCTAGTAGTCATAGTTTGCGCGCGTTCGCGAGTGCATATCACACACGCTTCTCCCACGTCTGCTCATCGCTCGACGTGTTGCGCTTCCGCCTCCGCTTCTTGTTCGACGCGCTCGACAGAGTACGTCTGAGCGTCGATCCGACCTCGTTCGACGTCGACGCTCAAGAGTACGGGTACGGCGAGCCATATCATCAAGACGAGGAAGAAGAAGGCGTAGCGGATGTTGCCGGTGCTATCGGCGATGAGGCCCACGATCAGCGGACCGACGAATGAGCTCGACTGTCGTTTTTAGTCGTTTTGGATAACCACGTCGCTCTGGTCAGCTTTCGAGGGAAAAGAAACATGTCGGAGAGCTACGGTACCTTGTCTGTGATGGAGAACAAGCCGTACCTGTAGTCACATCAACGACGTGCCAAAAAAAGACGCCAGCAGGGAAGAAAAACGTACCACCGCGCTTCTTCCCCGGGCGGAATAAGTTCTGCATAAAACGCCCTTGCATAGCTCTGAAAAGCCCCGTACGCGAAACCTGGCCCGTCCCAAACACGTCCGCATTCAGTATCGTCACCTCGTCATCCTTCCCTCCACCCAAATACACACACACAAACTCACCGAAATACACCGCGAGTCCAAACATCTCTCCTGGCGTCGTCAAACCCCCCACGTGCATCCGTCTTACAAACGGCAAGAACCCGAGACATCCATAGGCAGGGATGCAGGAAACGAGGAGGACGAGGAGGACGAGAACGTAGCGGTTGGACCAGCTAAAGCGGCGTTGAAGAGCGGGAAAGACGAGGGAGCCGAGGATCCCAGAGGCGGGCGTGATAGCGCCGATGAGCACGAGCGAGGAGGGTTCCATGTGGAGTGTCGTCTTTCCAAAGAGGATGGCCGTGGAGGTAATCGTCGTGAAACCTGTCGCGTGAAAGATGCGGGCGGGGTCAGGGTGAATGAATGCGGAAATGGAATGAAAAGGGGACACGAAAAGGCTATGAGACGCACCGTCTGAAAGAAGGAACCATGCGGCGAGGTATCTAAACGTGTGCTGTAGACGCTTGATCTCAGACCAACGAAGCATTACCCCAAGTCGCTTCCACGCAGCGACGACCTCGGATCGGACCGTCCACTTGTCTTCCCCACCAAACGAATGCACCGATGCACCGGGTAACCAGATCGCAGCAGGTATCGAGAACAACATCCACCATAGCCCACTCAGCCCAATGGCAAGACGAAGCGAGAAAGTGGAGCCGTGCAACTGCGTCACGGGAACGAGGGCTACGAGGAGTAAAAGGATCCCCGCACCGTACCCCGATGCGATACCCAGTGACGAGATGCGTGACGTGGCGCGCGAGAGCGCAGCGACGTACGCTTTCTGTGCCGGGCTCTGGTGATCAGATGTGGTGGTACTCGCGATGCCGAGCAGGGGTGCGGAGACGGAGACGGGGTCTGTGAAGAGGCCGTGGTCGCCGTCGAGATCGATAGACGTGGTCGCAGGGACATCGGGTGATCCGGATGTCTTGTCCAGCTCCTTTTGAGCTTCGATCACCTCGGGGGACTCGCGCGCAAGTGAGGGGAGGTATGCGTTCATAGCGACGACGGAGGCACCGAAGCCGACGTTGGCGCACACCGCAAAGAAGGCGCAGAGAAACCAGAGAGGAGAGGAGGAGGAGAGGAAGAGGAAGAACACGGCAGCGGAGGCGCCTATGAGTGCGAACATGAGGAGCAGTGGTTTCCGGCTTGTTGCTGAGGGGGTGTTCTCAGTGTTTCCACGCCATGGTACGCTCTATCGACTTACGGCGGTCAGCGATACTGCCCATGGATATGACAGTCAGTGCTTGTAGAGCGACGCTTGTCGAGTACACGTAGAGGCTGCATGTGGTTAAGAGGTGACAGCGAACGGATCGAGGGCGACGGACCTAAAGCTCGCGGTGTCTATCCAAAGCCAGCCAATCTTGACGGAACAGCGTCCTGCAGAGGACGCAGCATCCTCGCCTGGGATGGGCAAACATGGTTTGGTGTGGTCTGGTTCCCAGAAGCCATTGTCTCTTGCAAACTGCTCTAGGCAGATAGGCAGGAAGAGCGTGAGCGAAACGACCACGAATACTTCGCTGTGAACGTCGTTGTGGGAGAGCTGTGAAAGAAAAGAGATGGTCATACCTTGCGAATGCATAACTGAGCCATCCGAGCAGTCGACGGATGTGTGGACCTAGCATGGCCGCAGCTGTCCAAGGCCTGAATGAAGGCAGCTCCCACGCGGTAATCAATTGCCCCTGTCGACATGTACAATATTACTCCAAAGTACACAATACATGAACAACAAGACGAATATCTGCACTCCAAGCACACTACTGCACACGCACGTCTCCGCTGCCGCCGACCTAGGAATGACGGTCCGCAAAAGAAGCATCACGTACGACCAACACCGTCCCACGTACCTGTTGTAGAACAGCGTCAATCACGTCACCGTCCTCCATCTCGACCTGTCCACACACGGTTAGCATACACGGGTAGGATGACCCGACGAAACCCAGACCGCACCTCTGCAGGCGTGCCTTCCGCTCTCAGTCTGTTCCCATCGTAGACAAACCGGAATGTCCCTGTCCGGGAATAGTTGGATCAACGCGTGCTGTATGGGTAATGTAGACCGACCTGATTCTTTCCCGAAGCGTTTCTGCAGCGTGCGTAGGTCAGGATGGCATAAACATAAGCGATGACGACGTCTACGTACCTCTGCCGCTTCGAATATTTTTCGAAAGGGCATATTTTGCTTTACTTTTACAGTGATGTCTGTGGTATGGTGTTGGTGAGGAGCACACAGGAAGCGCCAAGGTCGGGGAGGACCCACGTTGACCCTCGTAATTTATGACCAGGTTCAGCTTCGGTTTGACGTCTTCTGCGTCGGGATCTTGTGACATGGTACAAGCGAGAGAGGGACGGAAGACGGAAGACAACGAACGACGACGATGAGTGCACGCGCTGAACGCGTAAATAATAGACGCGTGCAAGGTCGGTACATTATGTAAGCCCCCATGTCAATGTGAAAGGAGGGGTATACATGATTAAACTCTGACATAGGAAACTAATTCTCAAACGATAAAGGTGGGGCAATATACACGAGGGAGGTCCAATCAAGAAAACTTCCACCTGAATGAAACCGTTGGCCCGCTGGACAACAAAGAGAAAAACATGGGTTACTGACCTGTTTCCGCAGTTGACACATCTGCACGAAAAATTAGTGAGAGGATCCGATCGATCGGTCGAGCGAGGCAGACGTACGTGACAAAGGTAGTCATCGGTTCGTCAGCGCTTCGTGTCTGTGCTTGACGGTAACGGCACTTGCGCTTGACGGGTGTTAATCACGGCGAGATGCTAATCTGTAAAAGGACTACTCGCCTGCTTGCATCTTCCACACTGGAAGCCATCTGTCTCGGCTTCCTGTTCTCCAGCGCCAAGAGATTTGAACAAGTTCTCTTCTTTAATTTTTTGGTCGGCAGCGCGCCGTTCTTCGGTCATCATTTCCTGGTCCGCCATGAGTACGATACACTCGAAAAAGGAGTGAAACGGTACCTCGTTTGTCATTTTGCTAAACTTTTCGGGGGATAGCTCGCCGCTGACGACACTTTCACGCAAGCTGGGATTTGCCTTGTCCTTGAGGTTGACAAACAGAGATCGAATCTTGCCCTTGTATTCTGGGGTCAGGCCGCCAAAGTGTGCAAAGACTGCCTTTTCGACAGCGATGGCACGGCTAGTGATCAAATCGCTCGCTGTGAATCAGGGTGAGTCAGACTGGACGACGTGAGAGTATAGGGGACTCACGGGCACCCGAGTCATAGGCGAGACCATCATAGATGAGCTCCGCACATCGGTCCCGTGTGTTATCGCCCGTCACCGTAATCTTGACACCATCTACTTTGGAACTGCGGACTTCGGTTTTGCCATTGGGCGCGGGCGTGGCGGAGACGGGGGTCACCGAGGTAGACTGTTTGCGAACTAGACGCCCGTCAAAAGAGCCGCCACAAAATAGATTCTGGGCGGAGAAACGTACCAGCTGGTTTGCCATTGATGAGCAACTTTGAGGTCGAGGCAGATTTAGCCTTGTCGACCTCATTTTTCCACTTTTTGACGATCTCCTTGGCCAGGTCGGAGACCTCCTTTGACTCGTGGGCACGGAGCTTGCCTACGGCGAGACCGGCCTTGCTCTCCTACGGGCTTTGCGTAGGACACTTTACACACGTTCACGCTGGACATACCTACCCTTAGAAGTGCTTCGTTGACCTGAAAGTCTTTCTTGAGAACCTTTAGGATAGCCACGCGTTCCTAGGAAAACAAGTCAGTCGAACCAAAGAAAATACGACGCCCTGAACGACATACCTCATTCGTGCTCGCATTCTGGAGCTGCTTCACATGTTTTTTGAGCTCAGCTGCGTCTGACATGATGCTAGTCTACGCTGCTACCGACTCTACGACGTTCTGCTTCTCTCTTTTACACGACAAACAGCGGTTCAACAACGCGGAAGTCGACTGAGAGCAACCACGCCGTCGTCGCCATCTCCTTATCGCCAAACAATGACAAAGTCACTTGCCCCATTTCCAAAGATGGACATGTAACACTTTTTGCACAATGGCTTCGATACTCGCACCACTCGATCCCCTCCTCAGACAAAGCGCAAAACGTACACGCGACATCTTTGCATCATGTCCAGATGACACTATGACACACGACGACGAGAAGAGGTCCGTCCACATCCCTCGTCGTACCCCATACTCACCCCATACAGCGCCCGTCTACGCCTCTCCGTCAAAATGGCCGACGAGTACAAACACTACCGTGAGCTCCCTTCTGCCCTCCTCGGTCAACAAACCGCCATCGGGCCCGCACGCCCCAAGCCACCTCAACCCTCTCAAAAAATGATCACCGCTGGCCGTACGTCACCCTCGCCGTTGGTCTCGTATCGACACTAACCAACCACCCAGCGTCCAGCGACACCGAGCGCATGATCGCTACGATTGACAACACCCCCAAAGCTCAGCCGTCCACCTTTGCCACCTCGTCCAAGCTCTCCGAAGCACTCACCCTCCACAAGACGGTACGGACCGTCAAACCGACGTACCATTCTCCATGGAAACTCGTCCGCGTCATCTCGGGCCACTTGGGCTGGGTCCGCAGTGTCGCAGTCGAGCCCGGAAACACGTGGTTCGCGACCGGCGCCGGAGACCGGGTCATCAAGATTTGGGACTTGGCATCCGGGGCGCTCAAGTTGTCGTTGACG
>JBBPQP010000657.1:0-19645 GCA_038092555.1 Boletus subgraveolens
CGCCAAGGTCCAGCGTGGGACTTGGGCTTTTGCCGCCACTTGGGCGGACGCCTGGAAAAGACTTGTTGCCCACTCTCGGGAGAACACCCCGGAAGGAGGCAGCAGACCGTATCAGACGGGATCTACTGGGCGACATGCAAACCCAATTCGGATCTGTCAACACTGGCAACGTGGCATCGAACAAGATGAGAACGCCTGCGTTTGGATACGGCACTAGTGCAGCCAGGGATGACACGATGAGTACGATTCCGACCCCACCTTCGCTCTCGCGGTACACGCGGCACGCGTACCCTTCCTGGACAGATAGCAACGATACTGATACCAGTTTGGCAACCATGATGCGTCGTGTGGGGCTTGAAATGCCGGAGTCCAGCTTCAAAGCTGATTCTGCTGTATCGGCCTCGCATTCGAGGGCATCTTCCCAAGCGGACGCTGGGAGTAGCCTGCTTGCTCCTCCAATGAGGAAGGGCGAACTGTATACACCCGACCATCCAGGATCGGACGTGTTCGACCTACATCAAGAAGACCAAAGCGTCATCCAGCTCGGATCACCCCCTCACGCCAACTCGGACTCGGACTCGGACTCGCTCAATGATGAACCAGTTCATTCTAGCCAGCCTTCCACGGCTTTCCTGATGGCATCTTCCCGCGAACCCGGCCCGGATGACTCTTTTGGGTCGTCCAACTCGAACCACTCGAGTGACTCGCTGGGTGCAGATGAGTTTGGAGGTGGAGATGAGGCCGCCGTGCACCCCTTTGCCCGGGCACTCGAAGCCAGTATTGGGGACGGAGACGGTTTCGACGATAGCTTTGACTCGGAGGGTGGGTACGAGGTGGGTCAGGGTGAAGATTTATCAGAAGTCACGGAGGAGACGGTGTTTGGGATTCCGCCTGCGCAGCGTCGGCAGCAGGGGAGGGAACCGGGTCAGTTAAGATTGCTTGGGGAGGATTTGCTGCAGGATACGATCGGGATTGGGGGGCAGCTTGCCAAGGTGGGGAGGGTCGAGGAGAGTCCGACGCCGTATTATGGGAGGGATGTATGAACTAGTTCGAAGCGAGACTGACATTGGCAACGCTTCACTTTGACGGCAGGATTGGTTTCTCGTGTGCTCCCGGTTCAAATTGACACGGCTGTGGATAGCAGCTGATACGGATTTTGTAAGGCCGACCCAAATACCACATCCGAGATAGGTCAGGGTGTGGAACGAAGCCTGTGACGCCGACATGAATCTCGCCGCCAGAGTGGGTACTGGTGGTAGCGGTCACATGGTATTGACATTCTTGGTGTTCATATATACCCTCAGGTATACCCATCCCCGTACCCATAAAGAGTAGGTACGCTTTACTCATCTGCATATTTCATGTCCGTCATGTCAGATGAGGTTTACAGTTAAAATCACTGGACGCGAGTTCAACTAGTAGCGGCAAAGTTTGAAACGTGCATTGCAATCTGTATTGTGGAAGATGCTATTACGCGTCTCTGAAATTATCTTACCGAATCTCTTCTTTTGATGTTTGCAAATGCTACTGCACGATATGTCCAAAGTACTGTAACGCATAATACGTTGATAATTGCGGCTGGGTCTGATAGCATCTGGGTTCGCAATTTCCGTACTAAACAACTGCGACATCGTCTACAGTAACAATGGAACAACACGCTCTGAGAATTCTTGAACTGAACGATCTATGGAACTGGCCTGATATGAAACGGATCCAAGCACCAGGAAAACAAGGTGACAAATTTCGGGTCGCCATTCCTAAACTGTTGTACTTCCTAATTGTGGAATCGCAAAGATTCGGCGGTGGGGTACTGGATCATTTCTGGAAACAATTCGGGACCTGTGATGAAAAATTGAAGAAAAATAGTCAGTCAAGAACTTTAATCACTCAATCGTACAGCCTCACTTTCGTTTGTCACAGTCGAAAGTCTGAAGGAGGAGGTTTTCGTGTCGGCGCAGAAATCTTCCGAGGTGTTGTTTCAGGGATTAGATCCCAAAAACGTCGACTTTAAGCCTGTGTTAGACATGGCAGAGGAGTTCTTTACTCATCTTGGTGTCGCATGTGAGTAAAACTGCCCAATCGCTTTTAGGCGTTTGATGAGCATCAATGCGGCAGTCATGAATCCGGGAGGGCGAAAGTCCGGGACAAGTACTGAGTTCTCCGTCAGCGAAGTCGTCAACGAGGAGACAGACAAGCTTCTTCAGCGAGTCAACGAAGATGGGGATTTTGGGAGGCGAAAACAAGAGGTGTTAAAGGCATTGGTGCGCATATATTCACCTCGGAGCCATACCATCCTCTTTATCGCCGTACCGAGCAGTCGTTTAAACGTGATGGGAATTTCTGTCTGTTGGCTGGCCGGGAATTTGAGCCTTTCAATAAGGGTGGGTTTTTCCCTGCTCCCGCGCACATCGTTCCAAATTCTGTACACGGAAAGGTTTGCATCGAACTATTGGAATCACCACTGGTTTCTCCATAACCTTCATTTAGCCAGACACTCTGAAGTGTATAGCTATGTTTGCCGGTGCTGCCGCAAGAGATGTCATTGTGACCCATCTGAATAACATCGGCAATGTCATGAATATGCAGCTGGATGCTCATGCCACATTCGATGTCTTGAGGTGGGGAATCGAGGCAAATGAAGAGGGTGGAGAAGTGCGATTTCATTAATGCCTCATCCTCATTACTGATTCATTGATTAGGTCAAATACTTCTTTCGATTGGTTCCCACCGATCCCAATATTGGTGCCCCAGGGATCATCACTTTGAAGGAGGGCGATGAAATTAAGTTCGGAAAAGGACCCGATGGCAAGAAGCTCAACAATGGACCCATCCCAATGCTTTGTAACCTTCAGCTGGCTGTTGCTCGAGTTATGAAGATGAGCGGCGCTGCTGACATAATTTTGAAGTGGAAGGACGATGCGGATGATGATGGATGTTATCGTCTCTTCATTTCCTCCGAGGGGTACTGTGATATGTTGGATGCCAAACTCTTGCTTTCTGGCAGAGCCGTGATTGCATAGTTCTTTCCTCCATATCAGAAAGTCAGATGGGCCTCACGATTTGCCGTTCGTGAGGCGGACACCGTTGGGGCTTGACGAACGTCGCGTGCGCAAGCATGACATTAGGGTGAAAAGATCCCTCTACATAGAGGGTAGCTAGCCGTACAAAAGTAGCTTAAAAATGAATCCGGCAGCACCCCACAGTTTACATTGTTATTGCCCTACGGTTTGAGTCGCAGGTTAGTCAGTCGGTCTCTTCCACCCCTTTCACACAACTCACCCTCTCTTAGAACGCAGACGCGTTACACGTTCTTCTGTCGTGGATATCTGGATCCTCTATGCCTCCCAGATGCAAACACTACATTCACAGATGTCCGGTTCTGCCAGGTTAGTAGGCATGTCGTCGCCGAAACGGACGGTATCTGGGAGTTGAATGCAGCAACATACAAGGTCATCAATATGGTTCGATTCGTCATATTGGACGACGCCGTGTTGGTCGCAAGGAGAAGAAGAGGTGGCGGGACGGTTGCCCCAACTTCTGGGAGCAGCAATGCTACCGATAAGCGCAGGCAAGCTCGTCGCCGAGAGGTGCTGGCTCTTGAACGAGATGTTGGTCCTTGACACAAAAGGTACTTCCAGTAAGTCGTCTCCAATCGATAGTTCATCTTCTGACTCCCCATAGGTATGACCAATGTTTTCAAAGTTCGTCACGGCAAAGAGACGCATGTGTATCGCACCGATGCTCCGACTGACAAAAAGATGCTGCTTGGGCGGTTCCGCCAAGTGGCAGAGGAATTGGCAGTTCGAAGACGCAAGGAGCGTGAGGGCGAGCATGAGCGTAGGAAGAGTTTGTGGGCAGGTGCTAATTCAGGGGGAGGTGCGTCAATCTTTTCTTCCATAATAACCCCCTCCTTACGTCCATAAAGCAGCGAGCGTCCGCCGTCTTCAACCTCGATAAGTTTCCTCCACTCGTCGACTGTATGACCGAGCTAGCCGTGCTGCAAATTCATCAACGCCTGCCGCAGCAGAAGCCTCTGCAAGGGCCAAAAATGACCGTAATGCGTGTGCACTCTCTGAACTCTCGGACGACTTGACGGTTGCTATTGCCCTTCGTGCATGGCGGCGCGTGTTCATTCAAGTCTGTCACTACTTGTCGCGGCACTGACGTCTGCCCTGCTGGACGCGCTTGCTCGCCCAAAAAACTCAAAATCCACCTGGGTGGAGCTTGTTGGTCATTTACTATGTCTTGGCGCTGTGGCTCGGCCCCGAGAGACGTTCCTGGCTGCCAGAGGAGCGGCGATCAAGGGTTATGTTCAAGCAATCACATTTGAGGGGCATGTCGGCCTCTATATACACAATCTCGCAATGGTAGTGTTCACAGCGATCAAGCACACTGCAGATTGGTTCCTCGCCGGGTTCGTGGAGCATGAAATGACCTCTGGTGAGTCTACTTTCGAATCCCGGAAGAGGTTACTCATGCGGCGACCTAGGCTTCATCGACTAGGCAAAAAGCAGGTCGACTTGTATGCTGAAATGTTCGGGAAATAAGTCAACTATTCATGAGGCGCTCGAGATCACCCATTTCCAGAGCCGCAAAGTTTCTGCGCTTTTGCTGTGCTTCGCACTCCTTCAGCTGATAGCTATGCAGTTGTTACAAGAGTTTGGTCTCGATTTCCGTTATCTCCTCGACGATCTTTGCTCAGCATCCCAAAGCGTCGCGTATTTCTACCCCCCAGAGCATGCCTACTCGACTTGCAATCCCACCCCCTGCTCTCTCTCGAACTGCTCATTCACATTTATCTAACTCGCCCTCACCTTCGCCCTCAGCCGTGAATCCTCCTTTAACACCGCTATCCCGGGTGCGTCGACCGTCGCTCTCTCGAGGTGATCCGATTAGCAGCCATTCAACGCCATCAAGACCTCCACTACCAAGGTCCATGGACAGCATGAGGGCAGTGCCACCACTGCCACGCTCAACAAATGGGCCCGGTGGTTCAGTTTTCACGCGTTCGGCGCACATAGCTGTTCCTGACAGGAAAGGGATGATCTGATCCCACCACTCCCCTCCTAGTACTGCGCTCCCGAGCAAATATTCATCGTTCTTTGCCCTCCGGATTGCAGCCAAGTTCGCACCCTGCACAGCCCTTTATATTATCGCTCGGGGTGATGAATTTCACCCCACACTGAATCCTGAGATGGCGTGAGACTGCGTGTAGTGATACTGGGGCGGTTGATGAGGACGAGGTTTCGAAATTCGACGCGTCTGTGGTGACGCGAAGTTTGTTCCGAAAGGCATCGGTACGTTGATTAGTTGTTCGCATGCAAATGAAATTCAATTCGACGTGCTGTCCGACATCCTCGGAGTCTGGGACTGTAGATCCCTGCCTCAAACACGCGTCCGACGAGACGGAGGATTGAGTCAGAGGGGGGGGTTGCCAGTCGCAACCTGTTGCATATGTAAATCATGCTGAAGCAATATCAGCACGGAAACAATACCTCGAGTTGCCATTGTACAAGGTCAAGACCAGTTGTCATTTCCGTGACGGGGTGTTCCACCTGTAAATGGGTATTCCTATCATTGGTGTTAGTAGCTAAGTTTATGGAAGACCGGACAATCGTGCTCTCCCGGCACACGAGATACACACTGGTGCACCCAGTGAGAATTGGACATGCCGAAAATGGTTGCCGCATCTGCTGACGTGTGCGCAAGCATATCTTTCGTGCTCATATGTGATTAGATATGATCGATGCAATCAACATGTGTTGTACATCGTAATGTAATGACAACATCTAAGCTCAAAAAGTGTAGAGTAATAACAATGTAAACTGTGGGGCGCTGCAGGATTCATTTTTAAGCTGCTTTTGTACGGCTAGCTACTCTTCATGTAGATTGATTTCGAGTCTTTTCACGCTAATGTCATGCTTGCGCACGCGATGTTCGTCGAGCTTCAACGATGTCCACCTCACGAACGGCAGAGTAAGCCTGAAAACACAAAAATCCATAATAATCGAGAACCAGAGGAGCCTGATCCGATGTTCGTATAGAAAAATCGTGAGGCCCATCTGACCCTCTGATACGGAGGAGAGAACTATGTAACCACAGCTCTGCCAGAAAGAAAGAGTTTGGCATCCAACATATCACAGTACTCTTCGGAGGAAATGAAGAGACGATAACACCCATCGTCATCCGCATTGTCCTTCCACTCCAAGATTATATCGGCAGCACCACTCATCTTCATAACTCGAGCCACAGCCAGCTGAAGGTTACAAAGTATTTGGACAGGTCCATTGTTGAGCTTCTTGCCTTCGGGTCCTTTCCCGAACTTAATTTCATCGCCCTCCTTCAAAGTGATGACCCCTGGGGCGCCAATATTGGGATCGGTGGGAACCAATCGAAAGAAGTATTTGACCTAATCAATGAATCAGTAATGATGATGAAGCATTAATGAAATCGCACCTCTCCACCCTCTTCCTTTGCCTCGATTCCCCACATCAAGTCATCGTATGATCTATGAGCATCCATCTGCATGTTCATGGCATTTCCGATGTTATTCAGATGGGTCACAATAGCATCTCTTGCGGCGGCACCGGCAAACATAGCTATACACTTCAGAGTGTCTGGCTAAATGAAGTTTATGAGGAAACCAGTGGTGATTGCAATAGTTCAATCCAAACCTTTCCGCGTACAGAATTTGGAATGATGTGCACGGGAACAGGATAAATTCCGGCTTTATTGAAAGGCCTAAATTCCCAACCAGTCAATAGACAGAAATTCCCATCACGTTTAAGCGACTGCTCGATACGGCGATAAAGAGGATGGTATGGCTCCGAGATGAATATATACGCACCAATGCCTCTAAGCACACTTGCTTTCGTTTTCCAAAATCCCCTTCTTCGTTGACTTGCTGAACGAGCTTGTTCGTCTCCTCGTTGATGACTTCGCTGACGGAGAACTCAGTGCTTGTCCCGGACTTTCGCCCTCCTGGATCCATGACTGCCGCATCGATGCTCGTCAAACGTCTAAAAGCGATTGGGCAGTTTTACTCACATGCGACACCAAGATGAGTAAAGAACTCTGCTGCCATGTCTAACACAGGCTCGAAGTCGACGTTTTTGGGATCTAATCCCTGAAACAACACCTCGGAAGATTTCTGCGCCGACACGAAAACCTCCTTCAGACTTTCGACTGTGACAAACGAAAATAAGCCTGTACGATTAAATGATTAAAGTTCTTGACTGACTATTTTTCTTCAGTTTTTCATCGCAAGTCCCGAGTTGTTTCCAGAAATGATCCAGCACCTCGCCGCCGAATCTTTGCGATTCCACTATCAGGAAGCACAAAAGTTTTGGAGTGACGACCTGAAATTTGTCACCTTGTTTTCCTTGGATCTGTTTCGTATCAAGCCAGTTTCATAGATCGTTCAGTTCGAGGATTGCTAGAGCGTGTTGTTCCATTGTTACTGTAGACGATGTCGCAGTTGTTTACATAGTACGGAAATTGGGCGTGAACGTCTGGCTTTCCATGTAGCACATTTACATGTGGCACTACTAGCTGCGTTGTTTTTCAATTTGAATCCTAGAATGCAATAACCATATTGGAGCCGTCTGTTTGCGCCCTTCGTTGCTGTCCACCAGTTCATCTAGGGACGCGCGTCACCATCGGCAATCTCGCTCCATAACGTTCTGATGCAGCGATCAAGCTTCAAGGTACTGATTGCCCAATTGTACATTTAATTCGATGCAGTTGATGTGCCCAGCCAACGTCTAGGCGAGGTTACATTCCTTTTCTACATCCTCAAGTAATCTCTCCCACTTCCCATCGTGCAAGGAAGCAATTTTCTTCCACTCGTCATCGTGATAAACCCTTCTGAGCCAAAAAAGACGAGTTGCAAGGATAATGTCTGCATAGCAAAAGGTATCCCCCATCACCCACTTCCCCTCAACCTTGTCGTACCACGTCTTCACGGAATTATAAAAACTCTTCTCAATGATTGCCCAGTGAGCATCGCGAGTCGGTCCTTCGGGAGACCATTCGTCAAATTTTACTTCCAGGCCCGCTTCTCTGGCAGTGATGAAGTATTCTCGGCTGCGCTCGTTCAGAATCTCTGACGAGCGCAGGAGATTAAATCTAAAAGAAGCTCCTTCCAGCGCCCACAATGCGGAGTCAAAGGCGGTGATCAGGCCTTTGGAGCCCTCGGGGAAAATAGGCTTCTCCGGGTAGGTCTTGTCGAGGTACTCAGCAATCACCCAGGAATCGGTGATGAGGGCACCGGTGTTAGGATCGCTGAGAACAGGTATGGTATGCTTGATGCGTCCGTCTCGCATTATGCTGGGTGATGCGCCAATCTCTTTGAGTTTAGGAGTGATGTCAGCATATTCGACCCAGACAGTCTCGAACGGTAGGTTCTTGTACCCCAAGACGAATCTGGGACATTCATTGAATGACACAACACTACGGGGGGCAGTGTTCTCGCACCTTGGTTTGGCAGGGTTAGGCGACCATGTACCGGGGAGCTCGGAGAGGATGTCATAGAGGATGAGTGGCAACATTGTGGAGTATGTGGTCTACTCCGAGTCATGCTGCGCACCTTTTATCTAGTGGGTAGCCTCAACATCGCCTTCTGCTTGACATCAGCATGTTTGGTCAGCTCCCGCTCTCATCGTCATACAGGTCTTTCTCTGCCTCCGGTTTTACGTTTGCGCAGTAGGTGCTCATCTGATGGAGCATTGATGGTGGTCCAGGAGCATCACGGAGGTCACGGAATCGGACAGTACGCGGAGATGCTGACAGTGCAATCGGCCAATGCATGCGGTTAGGACACTAAAAAACCATGATTACAAGAAGCATGTATTGTCAGCGGGGATCTCAGCAGGAAAGAGACCCGCAAGTGCCTAGCCTTTCTTCTCAATGTATCGTGCATTACGAGTTGTCTGTTATCGATTCAGTATCGATATTGTATGAACACTCGAGCTCACAGTCAGGACTTAGGGGCTACTTCCTAATTCCCGCTGTTGTTGTGGGAAAGTATAGCCCCCCATCGAGGTCATGTTTCCGGGTAGACTGGTGACCAGATCCGTCTATGTAGCAAGCGCTTGGACTCTGGAGTATGGCTCGACAGATGACAGAAGTGTGCAGTTCTGCCCGGCTTGAGGTCGCGAGACACCACGAAGCTAGGCGCCAAGTAAGACTGTTTTTCATGCAAACTAAAAAATCAGAATGACTTGCTTTGCGTGATACACGGCCTGAACATGGAATGGCGGACGGCACTCCATCGTCGATGACAGTGCCAGTGACTTCGCATTGCAAGCCCTGATCTCTCGAGAACATCCTCAGGCTCCAGCTTAGGAAGTGTCACGGTCGTTTCAACGACGCTTTTGCGGGACACGGCGTGAAGGCATGTCGATATCAACCTGGAACATATTTTTCTGAATTTTTAGTCTACAGGCTTGTTCAATACCATGTCTCATCTTTTTACGCCTCCTGTTGGATAGTTCCGTGAGTAAGTGTCTCTGCGTCTCTATCTCTTCTCTCGTCACCAACGGTGCTCACACTTTTTTTGTACTTTGCTTTGCGCGATAGTGTCGATGGTGGTACGCGTGGAACATAGAGGACGGGACGACGTCGACAATCGACCTCAGCTTCGACCGACTAGATAATATCAGAGCGTACACTACATCTGATGTAACTACTGTATCCCGGTCACCATTTCCGAGTCGACCGAAGCTTTTATATGTGTCTGCCCAACCAAGTGCGTATCTCGTGTTCCGGGAGGGTACAGTTATCCGGGCTTCCATAAACTTAGCTGTTGACACCAACGATAGGAATATGCGTTCACGGGTGAAACACCCCGTCACGGAAATGACAACTGGTCTTGACCTCGTGCAATGGTATTAACTCGAGTTATTGTTTCCGTGCTGATATTGTTTCATCGTGACTCACATACACAACAGGTTGCGACTGGCAACCCCCAAACTCAATCTTCCGTCTCGTCGGACACGCACTTGAGGTACGGATCTACAGTCCCAGACTCCGAGGACGTCACACAGTACATCGAATTGAAATTGATTTGCATGCAAATGGCTAATCATCACACCGATGTTTTCGGAACAACTCGTTACCACAGATGCATGGATCCTTGTCCTCATTAATCGCCTAATATTACTAGCCGCGGCCTCACGCCATCTCGTCTGCCCTGTCGTGAACTTTCTTTTCGCCCTCGGTTGTGTACTGGTGTTTCTGGCTTGGTTTCCAGGTGGTCGATTCCCAGGGTTTGATGCCAGCACGGTACATTTCGTCGACCTATATATGCCGTTCAGTTTAATTGGATCCGAGTCACGTCCTGCAAGAGGGAACATCGAGGTGGACTGACCTCTTCCAAGCTTAATCCCTTTGTCTCGGGGATCGCAAAGTAAACATAGACGTAGCCAAAGACGAGCATGCCGAAAAATATGAGTAAAATCAGAGGTCCGATTCTGTTCAACGATGATCGCAACAAAAATGCAAGGATTAGTGTGGGGTGAAATTCATCACCCCGAACAATAATATAAGGGCACTGTGAAGAGTACGAACTTGGCTGCGATCCGAGGGGCAAAGAACGAGAGCAAAAAGTTCCATATCCAATCTGAATGCGTGCCGACGATGCACGTCTCATTCTCAGCGAGAAAACAAACAGGTACACCAAGTTCCAACTCACTCGTAGCACTACCCAGGGCGATACACTTGGCCCGCACGCGCAACGGGAAACTCTCCCCGAGATACACCCATGGCGTCGGTCCCCAAAACATCGAGAACCCAAACACGTGCAGAACCGCAAACGCGATGAGGGTGTCACCGCCGCTCTTGTTGCGCTGGGAGAGGTCTGCCGCGGGTGTACCCGTAGGCGCTAAGGTGAAGTGGCCGACGAGGCCGGCGATGATGGCGCAGACAGCTTCCCAGATGGCACCTGTCAAAAGGGACTGGTGGTGATGGTGATCGGTGGTTGGATGCGTGCGCGAAGATGGGTAGATACGTACACGACGGCGACCCCATGTTTCGATGAGCATAAGAGCGGGTACAGTTCCAGCAACTGAGACGGCCCCGAGGATGGTTTGTATCACGTACGGAGAGAGCCTGTAACGTGTCAAGGGACGCGCCGAAGCTACACGCAGACATGACCTACTGAGTTCCCGCGCTTTGAAAGAATGTGTCCCCATAGTAATCTTATCGTTCCAGTCAGAAGCACCATAAGACGGTCTCCAACTGCCAAATTTGAAAGAAACACGTACAATAAAAGTTTTGTCCGTTCAGCTGCTGGATGAATTGCAACATCATCCCGTTCCCCGTCCGCTTCCACAAGGCGTTGCGTGTTGAGAAGCACTCTGCCCACGTTGCCTTGCCCCCTTCGTTCTCGGCCTTGATTGCTTCTGCAAGCTCGGCGACATGTGCTTCCACCACGTCGGAGTCAATTGGAACAGAATTAAGTTCTGCAATCACAGCACGTGCTTGTTCATCCCGATGTGTGCCCAATAAATAACGACTATTCATAAACCATCCATCATCCATCATGAGTGTCAGATGGTCAATACCGGAGAGGGAAAGGAACCACCCACGGTGATTCTGGCAGGAAGAAAATACCCGAGAGTAGAACGAACCCCCACAACATCTGCAAACCAACGGGAATACGCCAAGATGCCGAGTTGGGGATGGTATGGGTTCCGAGATCAATGATATAACTCAAGAAGAGGCCAACGATGATCTGAAGCTGATATAGCACGAGCATCATTCCACGAATGGATTTTGGTGCGGTTTCACCGTTATAAAGAGGCACGATGGCTTTGAACGACGTTGAGGTGGAGATGTTGGAGATAAGGAGGGGGGACAAACCAGATAATGCACCTACACCAAGGCCAGCAATGAACCGTCCTACCGTAATCTGGACGATTGAGTAGTTGGTTGCCGTTTGGATAGCCACACCGATAGTAAATATAGCAGTCCATAAAAGAATGGAACCTCTTCGCCCCATGCTATCTGTCGTGAATGCTTGTGCAAGAGAGCCACTGGAGTGATGAGTACGCCATCAAGTTACGAATGTATGCTGAAGACAAGTTCTTACACGAATGTCCTGCAACAGGAGATTAGAATGTGCACTTTAGCACAGCGCAAACAAAACACACCCAGCAGATAGTAGTGATGTTATGATACTCTGGCGTGAACTCGACAAGTAATATGTCCCATTCGAGCTCACTTGGCCAAAACGCCGCACAAAGTCAGGCATAATTAACACGCCCTTGGAAGAGGTGAACACTTGCCCAAATTAACCGGAATCTGAAGGTAGACGTACTGAGATCACACCAATGTCATAACCAAATAAAAAACCTTTTCAAAGAACTCAGTCTAGCGAGATAAATCTATCAGACAGTGTTATCGACAGGGTATACGTGACTCACAAAAGCCAATCGGTGAGCGGAAAGCAGTCACCTCCTAAAAATGGTATCAAAGCATGAAACCTTTGAGTGTGTATTTCTATAGCTTACCGAACGCAATGAAAATAGCAAGTAGTACAGCGCGTTGGTTAGTCGGAACGTGGCTTGTTTTCGCCATAACGATAGTGCTTCTCTGATACCTTGATTAAAGGGTAAGATGAGTGGGGGGATCAGAGGGCGAAACAGTTCTCCACTTTGGCTGGCATTCTATACGGCCTCGGAGTATCCACACGTTCATATGAAACACAGTCGCTGTGGCTCGCGTGCGAACGGATCTCACAAGGAGCATCATATCAAAGCCGGGAGAAATATACGTCTCAATTGCATATACAGCAGTAGAATGCAGGGTGCTAGCACCCACTGGCAGTAAGCTTGAGTTTCACGATATGCCCCTTGATCATCCGTGTACTGACCTTGTATTGGCAATACGATTTTCGTGGCCCGCTGGGAAGAAAACTGACCACTAATGCGAGAGAGACATTGAGTTGGGACAGTCTTCGGTCCACTAGGTATGATTGGATACCTTTACGCCTCCTGGATATGGGAAATTTGTACATGAATTGTAATGTACTTACTTCTGGTGGAACATGTGATTCAAGTCTGAAGACGCCCAAAACAGTGAAGCAAGGCACAACACGAATGCAAATCGCCTGTTTTTGACCCGCAATACACGGAGAACTGTCCTGTGACATGGATCAGACCCTATCACACATATGGATTGTGGAGTTGTGCCTAAGTGAGGAGATCGGAAGTTTCAGTGACGGATGACATTCGTGGGGTTATGTGAACGTGTTTGTGCACCCATTTGATTGAATATCCGATCCGGCATATCCGCGGGGCCCAAAAAAACGATTTGACAGGCGTGTTACTCGTAGATAACATCCGCTGCCCAAGATGCAGTGCTCAGGGTGTTGCCAGTCCAGCAACTAAAAGCCAGACCAGAGCCAGGCGACGTCATAACATGAACAGGTTAATTTGTCCGACTTGAAGGCAGTTTGCTGCCTACGAACGTGTATGAAGGTACTAGTGACGTTACCCAGTAAGCGAGATGCGTGTGGTGAGGAGAAACAAAATTGTTTCAAGTCACTCGATTCTCCGAGTCGGCCAAGCAGCTGTGCACCATTACGCTATTTATTGACCTGTACCTGACCATACCACCGCAGCACCGCAAGCACTCCCGCCAGCTTACTCTTATATGTGTCGCCGAGCGCGTGCATGGGAAAGAAGTCCTCGATAAAAAGGAATCGGAACCTGATCCATCGTAACAGAAGGCCGTCGACCCACGCGGTCGCTAGCTATGCGCAGCACAGGTGACGAACATGATCGGACGAGTGGCTATGATGGGGGAAGAAGGGTAATCGCGATATGATGTGTTTCACGCGAATTACGAGTAGAGTAAGAGTAAGTACTGATAGCCGGAAAGAAATAATGCTCGGTAGTGTACATGTGGCGAACAGAAGACGCCCCATTGTCAACAATAACGCCGAGCTAGTTACTAGTTGGAGATTTGTTCGAGGAGGGAGACACTGGCACGTGAGTCGATGGAGTCCCAGTTTGGAAATGCTTCTCTCCCTGCAACTTCTGGCTCTCCTTGTCTTCCACATCCCACCGTAGAGCGTCTCGCTCCCCCTCCCTTCCCTCCTCCCCCTCGCGCTCATCCTCGACCCTGCACAACGATGATGAACGTCCCTCTTGTCCCGAACCGCCGTAGATCCATGTCCGATCCTTTCTGGGCTGCGCTCCAGCCTCCCCCAAACGAGTCTCCTGCAGATCGCGACCGCAGGCTCTTTGCCGAACTTGAAGCGAAGCGCGTTAGCGACGGAATAGACGAAATGCTCAGACAGGAGAGGAAGGAGTTGCGGACGAAACAAGAGGTCAAGATACTCCTCCTTGGCCAGAGCGAAAGCGGTAAGAGTACAACGCTCAAGCGTGAGTACCTCCCTCCCATTTCCATTGCACTTCCATTGTGCGGCCCGCCCCCTACTCCGATTCCTTCCTCACTCTATCAGCCCGCGGTATGTGCGCTGAATCCGGAGAACGGATTTGTGTAAGCGAAAAATACTTCCTTTGTTAGACTTATGATATCGCTATTGTCGTTTTATCTCCCCCACCCTTCGTTTCCTTGTTCCCCGTTTGAAAGAGACGCTTATCACAGATGCAGAATTTCAGTTGATGCATGCCCCGGCAGCATTCCATGCTGATCGTATTGCATGGCGTGCTGTTGTATACCTGAATCTCGTCCGTTCCATTCGCAGGCAAGCACTCCACTTTCCTTTTCCTCAGTCCTCTTTGACATCTTACTAGAATTTTGGATGCCATTTCCCCGGATACTGAGGATGACGACCACGACGAGCTTGATAGCGCACATCGCCCAAGACATGATCACCGTCAAGGCACCCAGGTTGCCAAGTACGAACAATACCGACGGGCACTTGAACCTCTCAAGGAGCTCGAGGAACGCCTGATACGAATGCTCTCTTCGCCTGACGAAGACGAACCGACACGTATACCTCCTGCGAAATCTGACTGGAACAGTGGAACCGCCGGATTTAGCACACAAGGCACAGTCACCAAGAACGGACGTCCAACACCTGTCGTCACCATCCCTGTCTCTCGTCAGCCTTCTTTTCCCCTTTCTCCCGAGTCACCTTCTACATCATCACCCGGAGGCTCGAGCAGTGGCTCTTCCAGATCGAAACAATCTGAAGTTAGCGTCCATTATAGGTCTAATTGGAAGAAAGCGTTTTCTCTCGGTAATAAAATCAGAAGCCCAAAAAGTGCCCATACAAACGAGATGGTGGGATGGTGGGACAACCCATCAGATCCTGTTCATGTACTCAATGCATGTGCCCAACCAATGCTAGCTCTTTGGAAAGATACCAGCGTCAAACAACGACTGCGTGAAACGGGGCTAAGAATAGAAGAAAGCAGCGGCTTGTAAGTCACTGATCCCGTTTACGTTTATTTTATTTATTGGCGACTGATTTCCATTTCCCTCAGTTTCTTGGATGAGATCACCCGCATCACTGCCCTAAGATATTTCCCAACTGATCGTACGTGCCTCTTTTGTCATAAAGTGACCGTGTCCCTATACTCGGCTGTCCTGCAGAGGACGTTTTGAAGGCCCGCTTGAAGACCATGGGTGTTGTAGAACATACTTTTTCAATCCCCGAATCCCAGCGCAACATCGACTGGAAAGTATATGATGTCGGTGGCGCACGCAATCAACGCCATGCCTGGGCTCCGTATTTCGAAGATGGTAAGCTCGATGTGATCCTGATTTCCTTATCTTATCTTATCTACGACCAGTAAACGCGATCATATTTTTGGCGCCAATCTCGGCATTCGATCAGGTCCTTGCAGAGGTAGGATAAAATACTCGGGGTTTTTTTTCCTCCACTTATGATGTCTCACCTGTAGGATACCAGCGTGAATCGGCTAGAAGATTCGTTTTTGCTGTGGAAATCTCTTGTTTCCAACAAGCTATTGATGGACGTCAGCATCATACTTTTCCTAAATAAAATCGATCTTTTGCAGGTGAGTCGCTTCCAGATCTCCGCCACATCTCAGTTCATTAGGATTTTTCCTAGACCAAACTGAAGGCTGGTGTCCGCCTCAAAGACCACATAATACAATACGGCGATAGGCCTAACGACTTCGACAACGTATCAAAATGTGAATAGTCACTCTTGCTACCATGGAAACCAGCTCACATCTTTTCTAGACTTTCGTGATATGTTTATTGCGATACACCAAGAGTATTCTGTGAATAAGTACAGAGAACTCAAGAGTGAGGTCACACTATTCTCTACGCATTTCTGTCTGATAGCACTCCAGTTCACTTTACCTCTGTCACCGATACCAGACGAACTGCTACGATCATCCAGAGGGGTGAGTACGGTGGTACAAACAAAGGTTGTCGTGCTGATGATGAGATTTATGCAGTGCGAGAAATCATCATCACAGCCAATCTGAAGAGCATACAGCTCATGTAACCCCCCATGTCTCGCTTCATTTTGTGGAATATCTTCCCGTTGTTGAATTCGTTCTTAGCCGTGGTTTGCATATCTTATAACAGAATATACTATTCTTCGTTTCTCTGGGCTTCTTGTTTGTATCCCATGCATTCCCTCCGTCCAAAAGAAACGACTTGCATTGTCTTTTTAACCGCGTTGCTTACCTTTGCTCGCTCTCCCCGCCCCTCCCTATATATACGTATCTATTACCCCGTAATCCATTATTCCAACGGTCACGCATTACATAGACCCCTGAGTAGTACCAACGATCCTCTGATGCCCCCCATGAGATGTATGACTAGTGACTTCTTGAAGGGTTGGAAGTGAAGATGACGAGCACAAGGTGGAATATACATTCTATTGATACTGTTACATTGCGTCAATTATTTCCTTCAGCTGCACCTCATCCAAGATCTCGAACCCTTTTTCGGTCGTGACTTGTGCGAGCTGGACGTTGTGGTGATCGAGTTTTTCTTCCATCACTTGCTTCAATACCCGCAGTGTCAGTTCTCGGGCTTCCACAAGGCTAATTCGCTGGGATGATGTCAGCTAGGCCAAATATCAGCGTATGTAATGGGGCGACTACCTTGTACCACCTGAACTGAAGTTCGCTTTGTGCAGCCTCTGAACCAGACCCAATCGCTTTTGCATCGTATCGCATAAACGTCCCCGAAGGATCCGTGTGGTATCTAGCAATACCTGGTGAACGACCATTCCATAAAAACACATCGCTCCCAAACACTCACAATTGCGGTCCCAACTCGTCAATACCCGCAATCAACAACGCCACACCAAACGGCCGACTCATCATGGCCTCCTCGTCATGTACACTCTCACCGAACCGAAGCGCAAGATCACACACTGCCTGAGTGACGCTCTCGACTTTGATCTGTTCGTCGTACGTGAAGGCGTGGTTTTGTGCGGTGACGCGTGCGTGGTCGATCATGGTGCGTGCGTCGGCGGTGAGGCCGGACATGGCGCATCCGAGGTGATGGTCGATTTCCATGATTTTTTCGATGGAGCTAGATTCGAGGAGGGGGGATTGGACGCGTTTCTCGACGGCGAGGACGACGCCTTCGGAGGTGCAGACGCCGATGGTGGTCGAGCCGAGCTGAGGGGGTGGGGTAGGTTAGGTGCCTGAATGAGGATGAGGATAGGGGAGGGATCGGGGGTGCTCACTTTGATAGCTTCGATGGCATATTCGACTGGGTGCTATTGGGTTAGAACGGGGGACAGATGGGTGGTTGTGCTGTACCTTGGAATAATCGACCTTCTGGAGAGAAGGTGTTTACGCCACGATCTGGAAAGGGATGATAGAGCGTGAAGGGGTAGGGGTTGGTACGCAATGTTGCGTTTGCTTACCGTACTCTGAGCGCGTCAAGAACATGGTATACAGAGTCAAGATGAGAGGACCGCCAAGTTATGACGACGCCATCTCGACGCGCGTCGCGGTGGGGTGATGGGAAGATCTTTCCTTTTACGCACACAAGTCAACCCTAGACTATACGTACACTCATCATGGCTGCTACACCTTTGGGTCCGACCGATCTGCGTTCGATCCTCACCTTCACAGTCAATCTAGCACGACTTGCAGGGACCATCATCCTTGAAGGTTCCCAGGCCATTCAAACCGCTTCCTTCATCGACGAAAAGAAAAATTCTGCAGATCTGGTGACAGAGTACGATGTCGCCGTTGAGAACCTCGTCATGACCGAGATCAAGAACACATATCCGAGCTTCAAATTGTGAGTGTTGCGTTTCGAGATGCAACCATCCCCTACGACCTTTCCGTGTCTGCGTTGTGGTGTGTTCTCAGTATTGGGGAAGAGTCGTACGCTTCTGGGGCGCGTCCACCGTTGACGGATGACCCGACGTTCTGCGTTGACCCCATTGGTAAGCTTTGTGGAGATGTGTTCTCGCTCGTGCAGAACCTCAGCTGTTGAGTTCCTTTAGATGGTACCACCAACTTTGTCCACGGGTTCCCGTTCTGTTGCATCTCCCTCGGTCTCATCTATCAGAGACGTGCCGTGTTGGGTGTCGTCTATAACCCGTTCTTGGACTATTTGGTGTGTGATCTCGCTCCGCCATCCGACTCGCAGTAACGTCGTGCAGTACACAGCGATCGAAGGTCAGGGGTCTTACCTCACCCGGGGCACCGGCCAGCCAATGAAACTGCCACTGGCCGCTCCGAAACCCCTACCCTCCCTATCCAAAGCACTCATCGGTGCGTTCCCCCATCCATCACATATCGCATTGTTTATCATGATGATCCCAGACGTCGAATGGGGCTCTGATCGGGCTACACCCGTGATCGAGTCGAAAGGCGATGCTTATCTACGGTTGGTGGCAGATCCTGCTGCTGTGGAGCGTGGACGGATGGTACATTCGCTTCGGACGACGGGAAGTGGGGCGCTCAACTTTTGTCTGGTTGCTCAGGGTGCCATCGACGTGTGCTGGTGAGCTCTGCATGTCAACGTCGATTTCGCTTCAGTTTACGCGTGAACCAGGGAGATTGGATGCTGGTAAGTAGGCGTTCGACGGCTTTGATGTCCGATCGACGACTGACGACGGTGACGACTTTTGTAGGCCATGGGATGTCTGTGTAAGTTTTTACGACGCGTTTGCAAGCTGCAGTGTCTCAACGAGGTTCGATAGGCCGCGATCGTCATCATACAAGAAGCAGGCGGCAGTGTGACGTCCCGTTCTCTCCTTGCATCGGAGAGCTTGCACGCCGATCCGTTTACACTAACTCCGGACGTCCTGATGGGCCGTGAATTTCTGGTCATCAGAGCCATCTCGGTGACGCAAGATGAGACTGGGAGGGAAGCAAGCTTGCGTCTCGCCAAAGAGTTTTACGAGACGGTCGGGAATACGACCCCGATGTTGCGGGGTTGAATGAGAGGCTTAGACGTGGAATAGACAAGACACTCTAGATACCGTTTCCCGGGGACGTGCTTGATAGCAAGAGGTGTCAGCGTCCGAGTGACCCGCACGTTGGTGAGATGCTATCGTGAGGGGAGAGGGGCCAACAGGAACGTTCCACTACGGTCGTAATAGACTACCGTTGATCGATATGCTTGGCAGACTGCTCCACTCGTTGGCGTTTCTGCCAACGTTTGATCTCCTTCTCAACATCCACCATGTCGACCACGTTGGGGCCCGCTGAGC
>JBBPQP010000658.1:0-19611 GCA_038092555.1 Boletus subgraveolens
GAGGCACTGAGGGAGGGCAGTGCGAAAGGGGGGAAGCCATGCCGTGTTGGGCGTATGGTGTTGAGCATAGCGAGCACAGGAATGTACTGGGGAGGAGGTCCAGTGACAAGAGCGGTCCAGTGATGGGCACAAGGTCATAGGATGAAGAAAAAGACCAGGGGGGTGCGCAAGAACCATAACAGTTGCATTGAAAAAAAGGTGCACAATTACAATTACTATGACATATGAAAATACTGATCATCATGTTCTTCTAGCCCATATAGATCTTCAATACTCTCACTGCCCTTGCTTCTCCCAAGCCTACTGATCTCTGTTCTGAGCTCAATCACTATTTTAGCACAGACATTGCGTGTCACTGATGCCATCACATGGTGGCATGAACAGTGTAGCTGTTATGGTTGTAATCTCATATTCTTTTTCTTTATCTTATTGGATCATGTGATAGTCACATGTGCTCTTCAATACACACTTTCACTTTCTTTAGAGTATTATGGACTCTGCAACAACGGATGCACTTTGTTTCTTTTACTCTTTCCAATTGAATCTGAGATCCAATCCCAATATGGATATATTATTTCTCATGTTCATCTCTGTCATGCTTCCATTTCACTCTCACCATCAACACATGTTATTAATCTTTGATTCTTTCATTTTAGCATACCTATGCCTCACATATTTAATTACTGTTACCCTATGCCCTACATTGTAGATATAATCACCACATGTACAAACACATCTATGAATATATAAACCCAGAGGACTATGGCTGGAATCCCCAATCTAGTTTCTTTGGATACTTCTTTCATTGTAGGACTCAGGTGACTTTAGGGCTTACTTCTTCCTCTATCCATTTTCTTAGCAGTTTGGTGTTGCCTGAAGCATTAGTGCTTTGGATCATTTCAGTAGCACCTTCCCTTATCTCTCCCGCATGGTGTTAGACTACCTAACAATTCCCAGTCAGTCATATATTCAATTAATCTGCTTCTATTATGAACAAGTTGTTGTAGCTACATCAGTCAACATTGAGTGGTTGTTTAGCCATGGGCATCTTCTTCTTTCCCATGTCTGGTCTCATCTTTCTGCCCAGTCCACTTATGCATTACTCTGTCTAGGCCAGTGGAGTCTGCTTGGGCTCATTAAGTTCAAGAATGTCAAGATTGTTTCCAAGCTGCCTGATGTTGCGTGAGAGGGGAACAAGTTGGAGGCAGGGTGGGATGCCATTGACCTAGAGTAGCTACTAGTACAAGTTTACATATGTCATACTGTGTCTGCAATGAGCAGACCTGCAGGTCTTCATGCTCCAATCTATTGTCCAACCCATACCTGTCATACAAGTATGGGTATATCTGTGGGTACAGGTGCAGGTATACCCATGACATTGCCTAGTCATACTTGGTTGTGTCTCTTCTTCACCTTTGCCTTTCTACTCTCTTCCTAGACTACCCTAGACTATGATACACTGTTTTCCTGATGGCCTCAGATAATCACTCACATTGGCTTGCATCTTCAAGACCTCAATTATGGCCTTTGCACAATAATGTCCCATGTTCATATCTAAGCAATGGTACTACACTACCCAAGATACCTCCAGGTAGCTTCCATGAGGCAGTGTCAGGTTTCATATCTGTAAGTTTGTTCCTTGCCTTATCTCCTCCTTGCTCTGGCCTGCCAAACTCATCTTCTTCTCTAGTCCATCCAGCATTCATCAAACCAGCTCTCACAAGAACAGATATCACATTTTCTCAATGCCAGCTCTTCAGCTGCATTCATGGCACTGTATCAGTATAGCATCCTCACTGTTTCACCCATAGATGGATTCCATGCTTTTCTCTGTCCTCACTGCTTTGTCTTTGTCAAATCCAGCATCCCAGTCTTGCTTTCCCTCTCTGTTCCAGGTTATTTTACAGTTCTCAGCAATCATTATTGTTACAAATCCTATATAGCACAACATGCATGCAATAAAGGTAGTTCTGCACAAGTAATGCCCAAATGATTTAACTCTACACCAGATTCCCCTACTTTTCTATCCTCTTTGTTACTTTCACCATCACCTTCTGAATCTCTTGCCTTAATTCCTGTCACCAGATAAGTCTTTCCAATTGTTTTATTGGATATTGACTAAATGCCATGTTCATAGCACATCCAACAGATCTAACTCCCACTCAGAGTTGACTGTGTATATTCCTCCCCTCTTCCCTCCATGCTATGGACTGCCATTTCCCTGGGATCTTGCTCCTGATGCCAATATCTGAGTTAGCTTGCCATGGCTGTGTGTGCTATGTGGCAAACCAGATAAACTTCCATATATGTTGAATATTCTTGATGGCCAAGCCTTTGCTTGCTCTCTAGACTGCATTTGTTATATTCAAGATACCAGCAGTGACTGTTATGCTCCCTGCACTTCTCTCACTCCAGCTCTAGACAAACTTGGCAAGTTAATCCCTTATTACCAGGCCTGCACAAGGTGCTCACTCAAGAACATTCTTCAACTGTCTCAGAGCATTGATGAGCACTCCAAAGAACTCAAGAATTGGAAGCTCAAGGTAAGAACTCTGTTTTCACATATATTATATTTCAATTACTTACCATCACTTAGTTGCTCAATGATGCCTGTTTGATCAGCAATAAGCTGAGTACAATCAACAACCATTCTGCTCTTCTCATGGCAATTTCACAGACTAATGTTCTGTGACTTCAGCATATCCTTCAGGTCCAAATCAACAATGGTGCTGGTATCAACACCATCATCAGACACATTGAGGAGGCAATTGAACAAGGCTACAAGCCTCATGGCTAGAGTGATGACACATACAATCTTGTGCTCCTCATATATCACATTGGAGATGGGAATCTTCTTCATGCACTCAATCAACATATGTCTATTCCATTCCTTTATTCCCTCTGCAACCTCTCTTTCATCACCATTGCTTCTATCATCAGTTCAATTATTCTCAATACAATCATAGCAAACATCAATAATGTCATCATTCAGCCCTGTGCTTATTCTGGTCTCCATATGTTTTGAGGGATCAGCATTCTTTCTGATGAGATTGTGCTTAAAGAGACTGCAGTATACTTCCTAGCTGAGAATGGTATGGGTGGGTTCTGCTGGAAGCATGCTCACACTGTTGACTCTATCCTCAACACATACAAATCCACTGTTCAAATTGCTGCCAAGCTCGAGTCTGGTCAAGTCCACAAGGGAAAAGAAATGACAGTTGTTGTTGCCCATCTTTTTGGAGAGGATGGAACTTACCCAATTCTTGCTGCCCCAACATGCAAAGAGAAGGACCACACTAACTGGGAAAAAGTTATGGATAAAGTTGTTGATGCTTGGCAGAGCAGTAGTGCTAAGAGGACAGTTGGTCCACTGTTATCTTTTGCTACCAATGGTGACACTACATGTTACAAAGCTGGCCATTGCACTCTTGTTCACAGCAAGTTGGATGAGTCCTCCCCCCTCTTTGGCATTCTTGCTGACATTCCTGATCTCAACCTCTACACCAGCAAAAATGCCATCATGCTCGACTTTGACTATAGGTATGTATTCAAGTGTAAGTTTATTTCTATTAAATTACATCATTTTTTCTCAAGTGCATTACCCTCTAGGATTTTGTACTATGCTTCAATTTACCCATGGATTGGTCCTTGGAAATGGACAATGAATAAATACAAAAAAACTCAAGCATTATCTGACATGGTTAGATAACATGACAATGAAAAGGTGAAGAGGTTGATGTACCCTGATGACCCTCAAGATGTTCCATGTGCTATTGAGCTAATGCAGGCAGTTATATAGCTTGGTCACATTGACATCACAAAGCCACCTTACACTCCTTTTGGTCAAATTCCTGATGTTGACACCTACATACATTGACTTCAAAACCATTGGGGTGCTTGGCAATCTGTTTCACAATCTGGTCAAACCATTCATCAACTCTATGCTTTGCCTTACACAACAAGTCATTCACCTGAGCATGTTTGCTCATCTTCTTTTTTCATCCTATTGCAGTCACTAGCACTTGTTCATGCCCAATCAACTTTATGTATTATGACTCTCAAACTCTTGTCAAGAACATCATATTCTGTATCACTAAGCAACAGTGCCTTGATACCTCTGAACCTTTCTTTCTTCCTAATATTGGTGATAATCCAATTGAACTTCTTTTCACCTTCTTGCGCATGTGTGGGGGGAACAACAGTGCTTTGAACTACAAGCAAGCAATTGAACATCTATGTGCTGCTTGGGACATTGGAGGAGTATACTCATGCAATCTGGACCTTCAACATGGTGTAGGACACACAGTGGCTCAAAAAACTGTCCACATATTTGGTCATCTTTTACTAAATGCAATATCCTAACCCTAATCCTACTCCTTGCCCTAAGCTCCAAGTGTACGGAATGAAGTACATACTCTTGGCTTTCCATTGGCCCAAGGGCCGAGAGATTTGAATAGGGCCTGATGAAATGGCAGCCATTTCAAAACAACAACTCATTTAGACGGTTTTTTGACTTTATGTTTTTATTACATATATTGGACTCTAGCATGCTGTAATATGGTTATATATATTTGGTAAGGGTTCTATTATGTCATCTTTATATAACTGGGTGTCAGACAGCATATATAAACCCAAGCATTCCATGTTTATTTTCTCCCCATCACCAGAAAATCCATTCTGCCTCTTTGAGAAATAATATCATCTCTTTCTCCTTTCTTAGTCTTTCCTCTAGAAAAATCACTCCCAAACTGACCTAGGAAAGTCTACAGTATACCAGGTTCATCAGGAACTCCAGCCAGAGAAGACTAGGCTTCATGGTGGCCATTCTTCAAAGCTTATTTTCACCAACAAAAGGACTATTGTTTAGCAAATCATTACTGGCAAGCCCAAAAATGCTGTTCATGCCACCAAACTCAGTAATGCCAATGTTGATACTCCTGCCTGCCCCCAGACAGTGAGAAACATCCTCAAGAATGTCTCATTACAGGCTGTGGTAAACAAGAAAAAACCCCTACTCTAATGATCACAAAAAAAAAAGGTTAGCCTTGCTTCCAAGTACTAGGATTGGACTGTGGAGGACTGGAAAAGAGTTATATGGTCAGATGAGATCAAAATCAATAGGATGGGATCAGTTGGGCAAGAGTATATGTGGAAAAATAAGGGAGAATGACTAATTGTTAAAAAGGTCAAAAATACAGTTAAATTTGGAGGGGGTTTACAGATGATATGGGGCTGCATAGGGTGGAATGGAGTGGGGGTTTTGAGTGGGATGGAAGGGAAAATGGATGCTAAATAGTATATGGCCATTTTGAAGCAGGGAATGCTGCAAAGCATGAAGAAATCTGGAATTCCAAAAGAAGATATTAGCTTTCAACAAGATAATGACCCCAAATACAGCTCTAGGAGAGCCCAAAGGTGGTTTGAAGAGTAAGATATCAAGCTTCTGAACTGGCCTGGACAATCTCCAGACCTTAACCACATTGGACACACTTGAAATCACCTCAAAACCTGCCTTTCAGCTTATAGAAGTACTTCTATGAAAGTTTATTAATTGTGGGAAATGGTAGTAGAGGAGTGGGGGAAATTTGATGAGGAACAGTATTAGAAATGGATAGAAAGCATGTTTAGAAGGATTGATGCAGTTATCAAGGGCAAAGGAGCTCATACCAAGTAGTAGATACCTAGATTTATATAAGTCAAAAAACTGTTTAAATGAGTTGCTGTTTTGAAATGGCTGCTATTTCATCTGATCCTATCCAAATCTCTTGACTCTTGGGCCAATAAAAAGCCAAGAGTATGTACTTCATTTCATACACTTGGAGTTTAGGGCAAGGGTTATAATTAGGGTTAGGATATGTATTTAGTGAAAAATAACCAAACATGTGGACAGTTTTTTGAGCCACTGTACATATTCCTTGTAGCTGAAATCCCCCTATCTGCTCATCTATCTGCTTGTCTATCCGCTCACCTACATGCACAACCAATTCATTTGGTCCTGGACTTTCCTTTTTAGAATTATCAACTTTCCTTCATAATTTGCAACATTCAGATCATTTGTGGCTAGCTACATTATTTTTATGCTTGAAGCAGTACTTCCTTATACTGATCCCCATAGTTACAACAGTCTGAGGCATTCCTCAGACTATAAAAACCTGTAATCAAGACTCAGAATCAAGTTTTCTTCCCTTGTGTTGATCTCTTACCAAAGTTTCATGTCTTGCATTTATTTGTATCATATCCAGCCCTTGTCCTAGGCCATTCATATCTATTCCAGCCCTTATCCTAGGCCTCCCTTTTTGTATCTGGTCCTCATCCTTAGCATTAGTAACAGAGTTCATAGGGTTTATAAGTGTTTGGAGTACAAATATCACTGGAGCTGTGCTCCTAAGCAAAGCATAGGTTCAGAGGTGAGTAAAAAGTGGGACTAATACAAATGGGAGTAACTGAAGAATGTAATGTAATGGAGAGAGATATATAAGAATATCTGGAGATCAGGAGTTGCATCTTTAGGAAGAATGAAGAATACACCAGAGTTTGTAGTAAATAGGACAAAGTTGTACTTAGGAATTTCAGTATATGACAGTAGTCAAATGATTTTGTTGGCCAACTGCTCCATTGGAGTGACCCATCAGAAGGATTATGTAACAATACTGTGGGAGTTAAATAATCATCAGAACCTCTTGAAAACAAAAACCTGGGCCATGTGCATTGTTTTTGCCAGACTATTAGTCCCTGATTGATGCCCATTTCAGACATTCCCCCTCTGAAATCCAACACTGCTTTTCCACCATGACAGATTACCAGTTTGCAAGACCAAATTCAAGAAGACCTTCAAAGGGGCAATTGCCAGAGCAAAGGATAAGTATCTATATGTTGTTTTATATTTTAACTAACCAATGTTTCTCTTATAGAATTTCTGGGGATTTTTACCACAAAGGTTGAGTTATCAAACATCTCATGCCATTTCATGACACCCTTGGTAAATGTTAGCAGAGGCTAACAGACCAATGGATCTCCTCCATTCATGACATCTCTCAAACAAATCTCAAGGAGGCTATACGACAAGTGAGTGCTTTATTTTCTTCAGCTTTGTGCAATAAGGCTGATGTAAGCTTAGCTTGGACAAGAAGCTGACAGTGGGCACTCTGATAATATATATCCAAAGGCTTAAAGTAGAAATGGTCAACTGACTCAATGTGCTACTTCCAAAGCCTGATCCTTCCCTTAAATGGTGTTTTCAACTCTTATGAGTTCCATGACACCATAGTGGGATGGTTTATGTAAATGCATACAGGAAGAGAATAACTGAAACATCATTGCAAGTTTTATTATGGAGCAGGTAAGTTCCTCAGGCAAACTGTTTTGTAACCAGTGCTAATTGAAATATGCAAGATGATTTTTGGACAGGCCTTTGCTTTCAGCACAGCTTTATGGTGGACAAATTGCACATTGACCCCCCAAAAATACACTAGTTGTGATGTATTACAGCAGGCTAAATATAAATAAAGAGATCATTTCCAAAGATGCAACCAACTGAATTTGTTAAGACTTGAAAGGCTGATATTCTTGTATTGTGAAAGCAAAGATCTCAAGTATGGATAAATCTTTGTCAACTGAACAATTGTTCTCAAGAGACTGGATCTACAATATTCCAGCCACCATCTAATAAACAGACCTCCATAGGTCCAGCTTGTCTTTTTTATGCTTAAGTGGTATGCTCTTGTTCAACAGTTCTCAGAATGCAAACAATGCATTATATAAACAATCACTGATCACTTTTATCCAGCCACCTGATATGTGACTTCTTGACAGTCCATTCTCTATGGATCACTCCCTCTGGCCTAGAAGCAAGAAGATCTTGAAAGTATATCTGATCCAGCCATTTTCAGATTGTTCCAAGAAATCTATTTCTACACCTTCATCTTATTCATCTCTAGGTCATGATTTGCTCCTTAGATCAAGACATACACAGTAATTATAGCACTGGTCTTCTCCATTTCACATAGTTTTGTGATTACATATATGTGTCTGAAAGAAAGTACATGCCAGCCTTGCAAGAACTTGTCTCCATCTTTTTAAGTGTGTATGCTGGTACCATTCCAGACAAAACTCTTGATAATTGGTTGGCTAGTATCCCTTTCTGACATACTATAAATGGATCTACTTGACACAGCTCCAATATGCTCTGGGTGGTCTTCAAAGGCTTCACCAAAATAATCTCATCTCTTGACATGCCAAAAGACTCTCATTATCAACCATTGAAGCACTCACCATCCTTATTAAAGCCCTTATGTTAGAGTCGTGCTCTGAAGGCAATGTCAGAATGCCAGAGTTGACTATGGAGTTGAGACTTGGCTTCACTGTATATGGTGTGCCCTTGCACAAGTCCTAGGTGTCCTGGATTTTGGAGAGTCAGAGGTTCAAGGACTTTAAGACATTGTTTACAACACCAAGTCAAGCAGAGGGTTCAGAGGTGAGTCATTAAGACTCAAGCAGAGGTCAGAAGTAGGGGATAAAACTGATATTCAAACTGAGATCTTTACAGGAGTATCTTGGAGGTATATATAGTATGAAGGGCATAGGATTAGTAACAGAGTTCATAAGTGTCTGGAGTAGAATTGTCACCAGAGCTGTGCTCCTAAGCAATATACAGGTTCAGAGGTGAGTATGTAGCAGAACTAGTACAAATATAGAACAAGAGAAATGGAGTCAAGTGAGGAGGAATGGAGACAGGTATAAAAGGATATATGGAATAAGTCTGGAGATTAAGGGGTGCATCTATGGTAAGAACACACCAGAGTTTGCATGTACATACAGTAATGGAGTTGCATATAGTGCCAGAGTTGGACTGGGCAGAATTTCAGGATATGACACCTTGACCTTGTCTTCTCTTTAGATGTAGCTGCCTCAGCAGTTGCATGAGTGGTTTTTTGATTCTCCTGTTATCTAGGCAAATTCATTCCACACTTCCCAATGGCTTTTATACTAGCAAACACATTCTGTTCTTTCTTTGATAAATCAATTTCTCCCTGATTCAACCACTCTCACATCTCTTTGCATATTTAGGATCGGGGCCACCCAAGGAGATGGAGCCAACATTTCCATCATTACATGTTCTTACTACATCAACCCACTCAATACCCTCCTCATCCATTAGATCATTCACAATGACATTCACCCTCATGCACCACTCTTTTCTTACTTCATACTATAACTCCAAAAACCATTGCAATAGCTAACCCTAACACAGTGTGCTTCACATACTCCAACCACCCATGGGAATTCTGCTTTGTGTTGGTGGGGTGAAACAGGTATGTACTCCTGGCTACTAATTGGTCCCTGGGTCATGTGGTTCAGCCCAGTGGCAATGGAGATATGCCCATTTTAAAATAATGACTCCATTGTAATGATTTTTTCACTTTTGCCAGGAAAGGTGGAATCTTAGTCAAGTCAAAGAATAGATGGCCCTGTTTGATCATAAAAACAAATATACACATATAAACATTATTACATGCTTCTTTATTGCCACCTGACTTTTCTTTCAAAACCTTCTATTCTCTTGAAAGGATGCTAGTATTCTTTTGAGAATGTCCTAGCCATGTTCAATAGGGAAAATGTGCAGGCTATACCATAGTCTTACAATGCTACTCATATGGCCCCTTCTTGACCTTCTTTTAACTATACTTGGGGTTATTGTTATGTTAAAAAATAATATATGAGGGTTGTAACCATAATATTGCAAGCTTTTGTAGTTCATTCTTCAACATTTGAAGATAAAGTTTCCCATTCATCTTTCCATCAATCCTAATAGCATAGCCAATATCATACAGCTCCACATCACCAAGAAATCTCCTTTAAACTTGACACCTTCTTTAATTAGATTGTTACTAACTCATTATTCAGCTTTTTCCATGTTCAGTTGTGTCCATCCAACCCTAGACAATTAATTTTGGTCTCATTAGACTTCTTCTAATCATTTATAGTCCAATCCTTGTGAGCATAGGCAAAGTCCAAGCATGCTTTGTATGTAATGCTTAATAAAGAGAAGAGGGTATTTTTACTTGATTGCAGCTTTTATGTGAGTTTGTTTTGGGTTCTAATGGACTGTGGTTTGGAGGGACTTTTGGTTGGTGTTGGCAAGCATTTTAGTGCCTTGAACCACACTTTTCACTTTGTAAAAAGTGATAAGGTGCATGGTAGGGCAAATATTGGTAGAGAAAAGCTTTGATAAATGACCTCCAATAGACTTCTAAGGCTCAGAATACTCTGTGGAGTGAAGTATGAATATGGTAGAAGGTAATGGAGTGAGTGGAATGACTTACATTAAGCATAATCAAAATGATTGCCTTGTTACAAATAAAGAAGTGTGTGAGCTTTTTCAAACTCAGATGTAATATTTATATTTGTATCTTATTTGTATATGAGGCCAACTATTCTTTGATTTAACTGAAATTTTATCTTCCCTGGCAAAAGTGAACAAACCATTATAATAGAGTCATTATTTCAAAATAGGCATATCTCCATTGCCACCAGGCCAAATCACATGACCCAGGGACCAATTGGTAGCCAGAAGTATGTACCAGTTTCATCTTACCAACATAAAGTGGAATTTCCATGGGTGATTGCAGTGTGCAAAGCATACCACATTAGGATTAGTTATTGCAATGAATTTTGAAGTTATTGTACATATGTTACGGTTATGGCACACCCCCAGTCTTTTTCTTTATTCCACAACCTTGTGCCCATCTCGTGACCACTTCTGTCACTGGACCACCCGCCTCAGCGCATCCTCGCGCTCATTTACGCTTGATGGGACATGTCTTGCAATGGCTTGGCTTCGCCCCTATCCTGCACTACCCTCCCTTAGTGCACTCCTGACACAGCCACCCTCCTGTGTCCCGATCCTGGATCTTCCCTGGATCTTCCCTGGAACATTCCTTCGGGAGTTCCCACCATCCTCCTCCTTCAGGGCCGCCCTCCGCCCTATCCCTGGTCCCACTACAGCCTTCATGCTGTACTTGGATTCTCCCGGCACTGCCCCTCTAGTGCCCCTCTCTGCACAGCCGTCCTCCTGTGCACTCCTCAGCGATCCCCATCTCAGTTGAGGCCAGATCTCTCCTCAACATCACCACCACCTCACGTGACACCCCCTTACTCATGTGACCACTCACATGCCATCACAACACGTCGCGCCACGCTTATTCCCACGATGCAACTCTTCACTCGCGAACTTCCCATGCAGGACCCCTTCTGCCTTTTTGGGCGATTACCTCACCACACTGACTCCGGGTTTCCTTTTGTGGTATGGACTCTTACTATATTAGGTTAGACTGCGCACGGACCACCATTACCCGATTGGGATATATCTGCCCTAAAGCCCTTATGGCCGGGGTATATAAGTTCGAGCTCCTCTCGAACACCTCTCTCTCTCTAACCTTGATCTGACATCTAAAGTGTACACCTTACAGTTACTCTTGCAGTATTCATCATCTGTTCCCTGCAACATTCCCTTGCTTGATCTCTACCTCACCCTCCCCTCCTTCCCCCTTCTTTGAAGGACTCCATTGATGACACCTTAGAGTCTAGCTCTAAGGTCCTCAAGAGAGAACACTCCGTTGCTCTCTTCCACCAACGGCTCATTGCCGTTGGCTTGTCTCTAGGTTCTCCACCCCAGTCAGGAGAACCCGTTCTGTTCGATGATGACCTTGTTACCCAACATCCTTGCCACGGTCAAGGTCTACAGACCTTCTTCATCTAGGACTCTCGGTCATCGTCTACTTCGGGATACTGCTCCTGGTATCCCTCGTCGTTCATCGCCAGGCTTCCGTTAAGCCTGAAGGTATCCTACGCCATTAGGACCCAACAAGAGTTAGGCTCAAGGCGGCTCTATGCTTCGTGTCTACTTATACGCCTACTGGGTGGTAGTTGTAACAACATACATATGTGTTTCACCTATGATTTCTTCATCTTAAGGTGATTACAGTGATGAATATGAGGTTTTTTACATCCAGAGTCTCAAACTCAGTCACAGACTTTGTACCTCCAGAGCAGTCAGCCAAATATTTTTATTGGTTATGGACAATTCAGAAATAGTGCATATATGCATCAATACTAGTATTATTGCACAACTTGTGCATATATCTTTTGTCAATGATAGCTGCAGCCAGTTTGTCATCTCCAAAATGGTCATCTTCATCATTTTTTTGGCTCTTGGAGTTGCTTATTATTATGGAAGTCAAGAGAAGGGAGGTGAACAAGAGAATTTGAACAACCAACAATACTAGAGCTGATGGCAATGAGAACAAGTCAAGACCATCAAAAGATCTTGAGAGCATAACAGATGACAATAAGCATTATCCAGACACATTTACAAAGCCCCCTGACAAGCCAGAGGTGTGTAGTAATAAGAGAATGAAGAGAGGGTCAAAGAGATCATGTTAGAAATTGAAAAGATAGCCAGCAGATGAAACAAAGGTGTTATGCATGGAAGTGCAGTTGCATAGGCCCATAAAGAGATTATAGGAAAGTGTCACAAGGCACAGAGAAAGGGTGAAGTCAATGAGATACACAGAATAGTATCAATTGTGGGAAAGTGATGATAGGTGAGTATGTGAAATTTTGGTGAAGAAATTGCCTCTTAAGCAGAAATGGAAGTAGTTCCTTAAGAATCTGCTTCAGTAAAATGCTTAGGCAACAGGACTGGTCCTTGGCAAAAAAATAGTCCCAATAGTGTCTGCTGTCGGGTACATGTAAGATTGAAATAAAACAATGCCCAGGCAATAAATCTTATTAAAAATAGGTTATATGCTGCATAATTCATGTTCACCACAACTAGAAAAAAATAACTGTTATCAATTTGTTATCAATTACGATAATCACATTGCATCTTATTAAACACTAGTATATGATGATACATCTAAGGAACCAGCTCAAGGGAATTACTGATAGCTAAGAATGGTGTGAAACATTCCCTTATCCATGAATGAATTGATGTAGAACTCTCCACTGATTTCCAGACTATTATCATAGGGCATATTGTGTGATACCCTGGAGCTAAACTTGGGAATCAACTGGATGACCTGGTGGACATTATCCAAGCAGATGACATTGCCCAAGGGTTGGCCATTGTTACGGAGCCAGCAATGCACCAAAAACATCTCCAAGTTGGAGGCAGGCATGACCACATGAATATCATTCACTACTGTGAAGTGAACATTCAAAAAATTGAAGAATTCAACATAGAGAAGAGGTGGAGGAGAGGGATTGGCAATAGGCTGAAATATTGCTCATACTTGAGCAACAACATAGCCTAGAAACATGTGAGAATAGCAAAGAATAGATGATGTGGACATATGTTCACTATTCAGATTGGCAGTAATTTGGTTGCCACTCTCATGAGAGAGAAGGACTGTGTTTGCATGGCCAAAAGGCAAAGAGGTGCTTGGAGATGAGGCTTGAACAGTCTGAGGTGGTGCAAAGGTTTCTGGGTTTTGCACTGAATGGATTTGGATGCAGAACCTATTTCATGCATGAAGGGATGAGAATGGAAGGGAACAGTTGGATGCAGCTAAACAATGTCCATTTTGGTTGGTATATGAGCATCCAGAGAAGAAGTTGCCCAACATGGGGACCAGGTCTTTGATCACAAGCATTCTATAAGCATCATTGATGGAAAGTGAGGGAAAGTGAGGGTGAAGAGTGATGAGGAGTATATGATTGTTGTTGGCAGAAACACAGGCATGCAGATTCACAAAAAGTGGTTTGCTTGATCCAAGGAAAATTGAGGAGTGCCCATCAACTAGAGTATTGGACCTCTGCAGCAAATCTGAGTAGTGGTGTTGTATCAAACCTTTCTCCTGTATGATTTCATTGATTAGGGAGGACTGTGCTGTTTTGAGACTGGTGAAAAGGCAAAAGAATCACTGTTTTTCTTGTCAATCAAGAAAGCAACAGCACTGTTCATGGAAATAGCAGTGATTGGAGAGGTAGTAGGGCATTTTGGCATGCATGATATGACATCTTTCTGTGATGTCACTGGTCCATTGGTAGGGGGCACCCATCACACAAGTACTTTGCACGATGTGATGGACTAACTCCAGCTTAGGGATTTGAAAGTGGTTGAGAGGCCCATTTTTGCTTTGTTGACCTCTGGCTGCAAGGATACTTGATTTATAGTGATGAAATTCTTGCAAGGCCTCATTAAGTGCATGGAGGGTTTCCTCATAGTGGAATACACACTGAGCAAGAAAGATGAACTCAGTAGTGGAATGGAGAGTGCATAGAATGTGTGCATGGATGGCACCAGTGACAATTGCAGGTACCAGCCTCTCAATTTCCTGATGTTCCTTCCCACCAGTCTGCTTCAGCATGGTGACACCATTTGGCCAACATTGTGTCCCAGTCCATGGTTGGAGGACAGCAAATTGCCAATCAAGCTCTACCACTCCAATTATATTAACCATCCAATTCACACAGTGATCAAAGTAGAATTTATGCCATTGATGGAGAGCATCTGGCATGAGGAAAGATGAAGGACAGGTGTTGTCACCCCAGAATGGCTGCACAACACCATTAAGGTGAAGGGAAAGGCAGACTTTGTGAAAAGCTGCAATACTATGTGGATTATATGCTCAACATGCATCTTGGATAGTGTCAAATGTTTGTTGTCGGAGACAAGGAGGAGAGGGTTCTGGGTTGCCTTCATCCTAACCCCAGCATGGATGTTGGCAAGCAACAGTAATAATGGGTGCATCTCTTTGTTGCCAGTGCCCCTTGTCAATGGTGTTTCATCAGAAGCTCCAATCACACCAATAAAGGAGTGACCTTTGGATAATGCACTCTAAACAAGTAAAATGTCACCTTATTGGACCAGAGATTTAAACAGAGTCATACTTGTATCTCCCAAGCATGATTGGCACTCATGAATTCATCATCAACTGATTCTTGACCATTAGGCGTTTCCTCAAACTTGTAATAAGGGTCAAAGTTCATGCTTGAGGCGAATAAGAGATTGCTGAACATATGCTTGATAACCTTGAGTCCATTCTGCCAGTAAAGCATTAGAGGCTTTTTCATTCAATATTGGCCCACTTTGATCTCTTGGTAATGCCAGTGCAGCATATCCAGCAGGGCTTCAATTCATGCACATAAATCCTTTGCAGTATGAAATGAGGGTGGATGCTCTTTTGTCTGCTGACTTGTCAATGACTGTTCTGACCAGTATGTAAATATACATACATGTTGTAGATGCAAGTATGCATTGATCTCCTTCTGAGAAAGGGATGTGCTTGAGAGCCAGTTGGTGAGTTCCCATTTGCTACTTGATGCAAATGGATAAAATACATTCTCTGAGTTCCAGGTGTGTGTGAATTCATCTTGATCCATGTGCTGAAAGAGATTCATACCTCCAGGGTGGGTTCAACTCTTGTTTGGGTGATATATTTGTGTGCAGTGTGTGACAGTCTCAGATGATGGGAATGATGGAATATGTGTGGAATCCATTTCATTGTCAATTGAATTGTTGGGGTCCCCAGTGATCCCTCCAACCTCACCATTCACTAGAGCAGTAGCATTGTCATTGTCAGATAGATCTTCCATTTGGATATCATTCATTGATTAACAACACTAGGGGGAATGTAATTTACCATGTTGCTGAAAATCAATGTCATAGGGATCATCAACTGTAATCCCAATTACATATATATATATAAGCAATCTTAGAAAAAGGAAAGTGTAGCATACCATCACCTTCAGGATGTAACTGAGATGGCTGGAGCTGGTCATTCTGCAGCCCATATGAGGACAAATGTTGCACCACAGAATCACCACCAGGAAAGTGAGCAGAGCAGTTAGGACATAGAAAAGTAAAGCCTACTTGAGATGAAGCCATGCTCATGGGGTGCACTAAGGAAGGATGGCTGTCATCATAGCCCTGCTGACTTGAAATCTGAGTGTAGCTGACTCAGAATTATATAAGACTCAAATGCTCTAACATGCACCTGATATACCCAATTGCCATGCTAGTGAGCATGCAACAGCCATTGAAATACCCCTTACCTTCCTCACCAATGTCCAGTCCAGTTAGGATTTCGAGTTATCCAATATTCCCACCTTTGTTAGTATTGAAAGTAATATTGCCCAGCCCACCACTTTTGAAGTCAAAGATTCCAATTGACTTCTTGCTGCCACTCTCATTTCTGCCCCCCACTGTTGAGAGGGGACCTATTGAGGACTGGCCCAGTGCTCAAAAGTGCACCCACCTTCACTTTCACATACCATCTGATGAGCTAGGCTCCCTTTCACCATGAAAAAAGGTAAAGCAGATATTGACAATGGTTAGGACTAATTACAGTTTGTTCATTGCAGAGGCTGACCTTGGATAAATGCAGGTATCAGCTAAAAGTACAGATGAGGTGAATTTCCACACTCTCTGCATGCTACAGCTTGCACAAGCATCTCAGGATGCATTTACTACATGCCTGCAATATCACCATCTACATCCCAGGGAGCTTGAGTTGATGTGCTCCATGGCCACAGATGAATGTGAGGAAGCTGAAACATTACTGAAGAAGGCAGAGTGGCAGATTGGAGAAACCAAACAAATTCTCAATCATGAGGAGGGAGGATTAGATGAGCATGGTGTGAGATCTTTGTTTGAGGCATTTGGACAAGAGCCTTCAAGTTCTGGTATTGATGATGTATGTACATTACTCAACTGTATTTCCTTCAAGTCCATCATCATGTGGTGATTCCAAGTCAAGTTAAGGCTGCTTCTACATCATACTACATATGTCAGGCTACTGTATATAGTTGTTCCATATGTTTATTATGTGCTGTGGGCTATGGAGTAAGTGTAGCAGCATGACTCTGAGTGTGGCATGACCATGTGTCACATCAATCCAGGGTTTTCCCTACACCATCATTTTCTCAGTACTGAAGCCTGCACGGTGCAGGGACTATGTTCCAAGATGATTGATGATGCCTCACCCTGGAGACCCTGCAATAAGTACCCTATTTTGTCACTTCTGGAAGCTTAATGAGTGAACTCACAACCAATTGTCACAGATGATAGGCAATCATCAAGGAAACATTCCTTGAGTCTACCTGCAGGCATTTGTGTGGGTCTCATATTTCCAGGAGATAGGTGATCATTGAGGAAACATTCCTTGAGTCTACTCAGCAGGCATTTGTATGGATCTCATATCCCCAGGATATGACTCCATTCCAATCCACATATGAGTTCAGTGGGACAAGGAAGCTGGATCTCCATATATTTCCATGTCCCCAGGTGAGTTATCACAATTCACATTTTAGCCAACTCATAACAAAAGTCCAGCTACTAGAACTTCAAGTCAAGGTCATTCAACCACTTGGGCACAAGGGTATGACCCTGCAAACCTGGCTGCCCTAATAGAAGAAATTTCCAGCAACCCATACCAAGATCCAGGTCTGCTTGCTGCTGTCTACCCTGCCTGTCCTTCCTCTGAGCCCAATCCCTCAACACTGGGGTCCTCCTTTCCCAACCATTATCCTCAGCCACCACTTCCTTTCCAGTCAGCTCCTTACCCTCAGCAGGATCTCCCATCATCACAGCCCTCTCTGTTCCCACACCTCAACCAACACTCATTGTCTTACCATTCTTACCCTCAACCAGGCTCCTCATTCAACCCTCTCCTATCCCAGACTCTCCTGTTCCCACAGCACAAGCTGCCAACCTTGCCCAATGCAGGATCTGAACACATTACCATCAATGAATGACTTCACACTGCCACATCACTAATACAAGTAAGTGCCTACTGATATTCAGAAAAGGTTTCAGCTAACATTTTATAGGTATCTGGTAGACTGACCAACATGCTAGTGTAACATCAGCAATGACATGGTACTACAACTCTTCCCACTCAGGACTGCCTCTTTGCATTCAGCGAAACAATCTATCCTCAATCACACCAGGCCTCCACCATGTGCTCAATGTCCACTTCCATTTATTCACCTAGTCTCACCTCTGCTCTCAATTGTGCAGCATCACACTGCTGTCCAACATCATGCAAACACAAAGAGGATGAAGTTGTCAGGTATGCCAGCATCACATTGATTAATGACATGATCTTGAACTTGGGTTGGTGCTAAGAGGGAAGAGCCCAGTCCCTCTGGAAACAAGAAATCCACGAAAACTTAAATTTTGCATGTGTAAAATGCAACTTTGGTAAGTACTAATCAGTGCTATGCAACTCATACTAAGTCGCTCTACATATCAGCTTGGCCCTATGCCAGTGATTGAAAAGAAGATTGTCAGTGCACTATCTTCAATCCACTCCAAGCCTATAATGGTGGCTAAAGGTTATATGGAGGAGTACCTTGGGATAGGTGCTTTCTTTCAGGATGACCAACTGCCTGACTATATCCAAATGCAACAGTGGGTCACTGAAATGACTAATGGCTCAAATCTGATGAGCTTCTTTCTTCACAAATACAATCACACAACAGTGAGATGATTTTCTACAATGTGATCATATACATATGCTGATGCAATAAGTAGCACCAAATTGGCAAGTTATTCAGACATCCAATCCTCAAGAAATTCCACACTAATTTCTGATACACAACAAAACTTTTGCCAATCCAAGCATTCCCCACCAGCTACCAGATGATACTACCAAATATGCTTGCCTTTTCAGGTGCCACTGTAAGTCCCATTATTCACACCTCAGTCATCTGATACCAATGATATTGCCAGCTACTCTGTGCACTTCACTGCATACATATCTAAAGAACAACATGCCAGCCAAAGCACAGTTATAAACTTCTCAACAGAAGTTTACATGCCACACTTTGATGCATACTGCACAGGAATCATTGAAGCACTCATTGAAGCACTCCAGCATCCAGACTACCATGATATACTATGTCAACAACTCCATTTGCTGCACAAGCAAGGAATGTAAGTAACATTTAATCTCCTTCTGAGCTTTACTAACTATTGAATGCAGAGTGATAATGAAAGCTGCCAGTAGTGCCCTTCCATCACTACAAAAGGTCCCTGCCCTCATCATCCCACCAGCACCTATCACCAGCAACCATAGCTCACAGCAGTGATCATCTGGTGGTGATGACTTTTATTTCCTTGGAAATGAAGCTGGTTCATTGGAGGTACAGCTTGACTGGAATACTTTCCAGGCTGATGTAGAGTAATTTCACTATCTGCTAGTACTACTGCTTCATATTTGTATCATGCTACTATAGTATTATTCAAGTTGTCCATGAGTGATTGCTAATCCATGTTTGTCATCTCATGTTTGTGGTACCAGGTAATTCAAGGCAATTGATTTATTTATGTTTTTCAAGGGAAATATCTGGACAACATGCAATAAAACTTAAGCAGCATGCAAGCATAATCCAATCATGAGAGGTACTATACAAAAATGATTCAAGGCTGTTGTGAAGAAGAAAAAGCCATTGCTTAGTGCAATGCATAGGAGAAAGCGCTTGAACTTTGCTATGAAGTACAAAGAGTGGACTGTGGAGGACTGGAAGAGGGTAATCTGGTCAGATGAGACTAAAATCAATAGAATTGCCTCAGATGGAAGACAGTGGGTGTGGAAAAAGGCTGGA
>JBBPQP010000659.1:0-19609 GCA_038092555.1 Boletus subgraveolens
CAAAGAAATCAACTCTTTCTGATGCTTCCCAGGTTCCAATGAATCTCTAGAAGTACTCCATCAACAGTGGTCATGTATCCATAATCATTCAATAACTCCTAAAGCCAGATTCCACTACATTTTTGTAATGTTTTGTGTGGTCTGGAGTGATTATATTGGAATGTGTGATCATGTATGCTATCATAGAACATAGGAAAGGCTCTCTATGTCATTTTTTGTTGAAAATATAGTCAATTTGCATGATAGCAAAATGATAATTGTATACCATGAGATAAATGTGCAGTTGTGGTCACTTTCTTTGATTATGGAGGCTTTGAATGATTATGGATACATGACCACTGTTGATGGAGTACTTCTAGAGATTCATTGGAACCTGGGAAGCATCAGAAAGAGTTGATTTCTTTGATATATCAAGAGCTCAGAATCCATTTTATTATCTACCCCTATTTGACAATGGATAAAGTGGATCTATATGTCTGACCAGTCTTGAGAAATTTCATTTGTGACTATCAGGAACTATTCCTAGGTCTATTGGGGACATTCTCAGCATGTTTGGATGTACAAAGTATGCAAACCTGATCAACTATAAAACAATAAATAGACTAACTTGTTAAGTAGGAGGAATAACCACACTGTGATGGTAAATGAATGTGTCCTGATCTTGTATGGCTCTCATAGTAAGCCAATGGTACATATATCAAGCCACAAAAAGATTTGTGTTCATATCTTATCATTTGAACTCAGGACACTCAAATCATTGAGCAAGAACAATTATTCAAAAAAGAAATGCACAGTACTTTTTTTATTCCAGACTACAGCACTCACTCCATGTGAACCTTTAGGATATTTTGTACATGATACAATAACCTACAGACCTATGGCTATCTAATGGGCCCCATAACTTGGTGTGGTGTGAAGTAGTTGAGGAGATATGGGCGAGTTATGTAATTATGTAATGCTGTGCATTTCCATTTCGAGTTACTGTATTCTGACACAACCCATCTAATCGTACGAAAAATGTAACCCTAATTTCGGTGTATCTTTGTTTTTTTTGAAGTCCGCCCCGTACAGCCACTGTGGCTGACGCTGTTTACAAATGTTTTCTTGCAGCCGTCTCTGAGAGTGTGAGGGGATTAAAGTTATGCTGGGATTCAATTTTACACAGCCACTCGGAATTTGCCTACACTATATGCCATAGTATGTCGCCCCTCACACAAACAGAGATGGTGCGTAGGAGCCTGGTAGAACATACAATATAGAGTTTGTAGAATGTAGGGCTGGGTCCAATGATTGGCAGCATGCATGCTTGCCTATTCCAACACTTCCCCTCAAGCTGCATGCAGTCCAAGTTCTGCTGCAAAATGCTTGACCTTGGGCAAGGGGAGTGCATTCATAAATGCATCCACTACCATCTCACCAGTTGGGCAGAAAATGAGTTGGATTTTACTGTCGTTGATGATCCACTAAATGAAATGGAAGTATAATTGATATGCTTAGTATGGGCATGATACTGATGGTCTTTGGCAAGTGCTATAGCTGACTGATTGTCTGAGAAAATGGTGGTGGGGTTGATAATCACTACAAATGTCTCAGCTATGAGGGAATGAAGCCAAAGAGCTTCCTTGGCAGTGTGTGTTGCACTGACGTATTCACTCTCAGTGGTGGATAAGGAGACAATCTCTTGTTGTTTCAAGCTCCACAAAATGGCCCCTCCATCAATCAAAAAGGTGTAGCCTGATACAGTGCAGTGATCCTTGATTACACTGCCGTCTGCATCTGTATACCCCATGAGAGGTTTTTCTCCCCCTTCATATGTTAGCTGTAGGACTTTCATGCCTAATAAGTAATGGTAGATGTGTTTTACCACATTCCAATGTGCTTGACCATGGTTGGATGAAAAGCATGAGACTTGTGAGACAGCATAAGAGATATGTATCCAGCCTTGTCCCAAGTTCTGCATACATGAGTGATCTGATGGCTTCCTGATATGGTACATATGTGATGCATGGTAGTGTGTTCAGCAGCAGTCAAAGGGGACTGGGTGGTGCTGAGTTTGGTGCTGGGGTCCATGGGTGGTTGATGTTACGACTACCACCCGGTAGGCATACAAGTAGACACGAAGTGTAAGGCCACCTTGAGCCTAACTCTTGTTGGTCCTAACGACGTAGAATACCTTCAGGCTTGACACGAGCCTGGTGACGAACAACGAGGGATACTATGAGAAGTACCCTGAGACAGACAATGACCGAGAGTCCTAGGTTGAGAAGGTCAGATGACCTTGACCCAGGGGAGGACGATGGGTAGCGAGGTCAACGTTGAGCTGGACAGGTCCTCCTGACGGGAGTGGAGAACTGGGAGATGAGCCAACGGCGGCGAGCCGTTGGGGGAAGAGCGACGAAGTTGCTCTGCTAGAGGACCTTAGAGTAGTCTAAGGTGTCGACAACGAAGTCCTTCAAGGAAGGAGGAAAGAGGGGAGGGCGAGGTGGAAATCAAGCAAGGGAATGTTGCAGGGAACGGATGATGTATACCACAAGAGTAACTGTAATGTTACGATTATGGAAGAGACCCCTATTCAATTTCCTTCTACGTCTCCTCCTCCTCGTCCACCGACTCCAATCCCCTTGTCGGTTACCCCTCCCTCCCACCTTGATCATCCCGGGACCTCTCTATTCTCCTCCCTCTTCTCCGACCTAAGGGAGTACGACATCCCTGCCTCCACGTGGGCCGACCTGCTGGATGAGTCTCTCTTTGAGGCTTAGATCGTCGGACGGACATCTCCAGTCACCATCTTCTCCACTGCCCCCGGCAGTCCCCTTTCTCCTCTTTTCACTGCCTTCAGATATTTTCCCTTCTTCACTGCCTTTGGCAGTTCCCTTTTATCTCTAACTCGTCTCTACTTATTATGACTCGTCCACAGACACTGCCTCCCCAATAGCCTCTCTCATGGCTATTCGTATCCCCTTATTCCACAGTCCGTTTATCTCACGTGCCTCGCGACGCGATGTGTCATTTCCTTATTTATACTTCGGACTCCGATACCGGCCCTAAACGTCCTCAGTATATATATTAGGGCGCCGCCTGTATCCTTCTCTTTCTCTAACCTTAATCTACACTATTTCGTGTGGACTTCCGTTCCTCGAGATCCCCTCCCTCGTGCCTCGCCTCACCGCTGCCTCATCCTCTACTCTTCCAACTCTTGGCCAGTCCAAGTACTGCTAGCAACAGCTAGGCCGTTCACACTAAACTCCTCCTAGGAGTCGACCCAGTGTAGGAACGAGGTCTCGACTTAACTCCTTATAGGAGAGGCCAAGTCGACAACACACAAACATGTACCATTGTTACTGGTCGTAACAATAGGGGGAAGTAGAAGAAACTTCTAATAAGGAAAGAAGAAACAAGACAGTGAATTGAAAATGGTGCTGGACTGTATACATAGTATCTGGTATAACTCAGATAGCAGATAGGTGATACTGGACCAGATAGAAAAATAAGGACTCAACTTACCTTGGATTGGACATAGAGGACATGGAACATAGTAGGAATTACTTGAAGGATATTTGAGTGAGGGGAAAAAGATGGGATGTAATTGTAGGGAGCTAGAGGCTCCTACACTGTGTGTCCACCATGGGGTGAATTGTGAATAGAGAAGATGAGTGGTTGTCAACATTCATTGGGAATGTAGGTGCAACCCTGGAAGGTAAGATAGGTCCCATTGTAGGCCCAGTTGGATGGTTTGGTGCAAGGAAGGAGGGAGGAGCCATGGTGTAAGGCTTGGAGAGCTTGGATCATCAGGGGATCATCAGGTATGAATGAGGAAATTTTGAAGGCAATGGCAGTGTTGAGGAATCTGATGAATAGATTGTCAAGAAGGAGTTGGAGGGAGAGGTTGTTGGAGAAGGTGTCCAGATCATCTTTTTGAGAGAGGGCATCTACAAGAGCCATCCCAGTGCCAGAGATGTGAATGAATGAGAGGTCAAAGTCTTGGAGGAACATTTGCCATTGTGTGTGGCAACAGGTGAGCTTTCTTGGTTCTTGAAAGTGAGTAAGGTTCTTGTGGTCAGTCAAAATGTGCACAGAGTAGACTGTGCCTCAGAGATAGTGTCTCCATTCTTGGAGTGCCAGAATAACAGCAAGTAGTTCTTGATCATAGATGTTATAGTTGCACTCGGGTGCCCCAAAAGTTTTGGAGAAGTAAGCACAGGGGTGGAGATCACCATTGGAGTCCTTCTGCATTAAGACACCCCCAGCAGTGGTGAGAAAGGTGTCAGTCATGACAAAAAAGGGTCAATCAGTATTGGGGTGCAGAGGACTGGTTGTCAGAGAAAGGCATTCTTGAGAGTGCAGAAGGCCTGCTGTTCATTATCACCCCACTATCAGGCTGCATTTTTCCAGGTGAGGAGAAGTAGTGGTTAGGCGATGTCAGAGAAGGCAGGTATGAATTTGCAATAGAAATTACAGAATCCAATAAAGGATCTGACTCTTTTGACATTTTTAGGGGGTTTTCATTTTTCAGTGGTGGAAAGTTTGGAAGAGTCCATATGGACTCTGTTTTTGGAGACCAGCAGTTCCAGGTAGTTAACTCTTTCTTGGTCAAAAGAGCATTTTTCAGGGTGAAAGTAGAGATGTTGTTCTCTAAAGTGTTGGAGTACTTGATAGATGTGTTCTTCATGTGTGGTTGGGTTGGTGAAGTGGATGAGGATGTCATCCATGTATATAATGAGCCAGCCTTCTGCGATAAAGTTACCAAAGGTGTCATCCATGTATGCTTGAAAGGTGGTGGGGGAGTTGCTCATGCTGAAGAACATGATGGTTGGCTCAAATATACCCAAAGGGGTGGTGAATGCTGCCTTCCAGCAGTCCTTATGCTTGATTAGGATGTTGTTGTACCCCCATCTAACATCCAACTTCATAAAGATGGACAACCCCTTTAGTTTATTGATAAGATCTGGAATCTGAGGAAGTGGGTAGGCGTTTTTGACAGTGTGTTGGTTGAGATATCAGTAGTCTTGGCATGGTTGTAACTTCCCATCTTTCTTCTGAACAAAGAAAAACAGGGCAGCTTGAGGGGAGTTGGATGGTTGTATTTTTCCTACTGCCAGGTTTTCTTTTACAAACTTCTTGCATGCCTCAGTTTTCTCAGGGTTTAATGAGTAGTTCTGTGCTCACTTGGGGACAAAGCTGAAAAGGAGGTCAATGCCATGGTCAAAAGGTTGGCTGGGGGGGAGCTTGGTAGTTTCTTCATCAATGAAGACATCTTTGTACTTCTGATACTGGGGGGAAATGTCTTCCTTTCTCTTGGCTGTTTCTTGAGTGATAGTAGTAGAGATTGTCACTTTTCTGATTTGTTCAGGCAGTCCTTTGAATCGCTGCTAAAAGGCTTTAGCTAACTTGACATTTTCATCACAATCAAGGAATCGTAACAGATATCATTGGACTAGAACTTCCGTTCCATTTCTTTTCTGAGGTTTGGTTGGAGGTTCAAGGGTAACTTCCTTAGTGGTCCAATCAATGGTCAGGTTCCTTTCTGTTAGCCAGGTCATTCCAAGGATGATTGTCTGTTGTTTTCCACTGGCTAGGATGAGGAATTCTCTTTCTTTGAGATCTTGGTTGATCTGAACAGAGAGTTGAACCTTGAATCAGATTTGCCCCATCTGATTGGTGATTCCATCAGCATTATATGCATTCCGGGGGTGAGAGAGGAGGATGAGAGGAATTTATGTCTTCTGGTGAAGGTATAGTCAATGAAACAGGCAGTGGCACCACAGTTGATTAATACCATAGTGGTAGCAACTTTAGAACTTCCAGGGTTTGAGAAGACAATAAGAATGAATAGTGATTTCTCATTAGTCTTTACTGTTACATTCAGAAGCATAGGAGAGCATATCATTGCCCTGAGTCTCCTTTCTAAAAATCCTGTTCAAGGATCTGATTTACTTGCTCCACAGGTTCTTTTTTGTTGAAGCAATCCTTTAAGATTCAAAAGACCTCTCCCCAATCTACTTTCTGCTTTTCCAACTTCCTCATATGTATATCCTGCTAACTCATCGGTTGGAGTATCTATTTTTCACACTCTCTCCAGGTTACAAGGGGGATGAGGAGGTTTGGTGGTGGTTTTTGGCTTATTGCCAGGTTTGTACACAGGATATCCTTGATAATTTCTGGTGTGATATCCAACTTTGTGGCAGAGATAACAATGATGTTCTTGGTTGTGTCTGGATCTTTCTGCTCTGGAGAAGATGATTATGTCCACATCCATGGCATTTGGGTCTGTCCTTTTTGATCAGAAGTCTCCTCAGGAGGATTGGAATCTTCTGAGTCAGAAGTTGTTCAACCTCTCATATGCTTGAGTATGGGTACTGGCTGAGGTTATCCATCCCTTCAGGGTGGTGGGTTCAGTCCCCTGGAGTATGTCACTGATTAGATTGAACAGAAGTCCAGCACAGAACAGATCGCATATCATGGCTTCATCTGTCATTTTAGTGAAGGAAAGGAGGAGATTGAACTGAGTGGAGTAATCTTTTAGTGCTTCTGTGGTTATTCCTTTCATTCAAAGAGTTCTGATCTTTCTTCTTACATCAACTGCCTTGTCCTTCGAGAAGAAGGCATTTCTGAAGTTTTCCTCAAAGATTTCCCATTTCTTATATTTGTTGTTGGTTTCCAACTTGTTGTAATATCCTTCAGCAAAAATTTTCCCTTGTCCTTCACTCCTCTTTGCCAAAGCAGCTGTGACCACTTTTTCATCTGTTATTTTGGCCTTTTTGATGTTTTGCCAGGCTTTCATTGCTTTGAGCCACCAGCTGGCATCTTCCAACTTTCTGGTGAAGTCCTTGGGGAGGTTTTCTTTTTCCATTTTGTCATCAGTGTCAGAATTGCTGTCTGAGTCCCACTCCTCTTTGTCTGATCCAGGTAGATGGATGTCAGGGTCAGAGAGGGGGGCATTGTGCCGAGATGGTCTAGTTGGATTGAAGGTTCAGGGTGATTGGGTGGGGGTGGTAGTCCTTGATAAGGAGCTTTCTCAGGACTGTTGCCTTTCTTGTTGTTGTTGTTGCCACCTCTGGATGTTGGCCTCTTTCCTTGCTTGGGTGTTGGTGAGATTGATTTGACTGGCTCATTGTTGGTCCTGGTAATATGTCCTGTCCTCAGGGAAGAGGTCAGGGTCTGTGAGGGGGTCATATTTGGATATGATGGGCAGGTGTTGGGTAACACTCTTTTTAGCTGATTTAAGAGCTAGTTCTTTTGTTACAACACTTCAGCAGTTGTTCCAACTGTAGTGGCAAAGTATGCATCTTCTTGTAGGGTCTAGGAAGAAGACTCCTGTAGAAGGGCTAGCATTCACTTGAAGTAGATAAAGACTTTAATAGAATTGAACACCAGAAAATACACTGGATATGCATAGAACTAGCTGAAGACTACTTCTATGCTAGGCCAGGTTTTTATATGATGAGTATGGAAGAGAGGCTGTGGATTGGGCTTTGGGGACCAAAAAGAGGGGACAATGGAACTATGATCTGATTAGTACAAGAGAAGTCCAATCAGAGAGGAGAAAGGAACATAGTCCAAAATCCATAGCAATTGGAGTTATTTGTGATGGAATCTTTAAGAAAGGGAAGTAAGAAGACAACAGAAAGAAATGAGATGCAAGTGTTCTGATCAGAACCCATATAATTTCATAACAATCTGGTAGTATAATAGTTGAGTTCCAAGCTAGTAAGTCATAAAAGAAAAACAAACAATTGGGAGCCAGCCAACTATCTGGCCTCCACCCATAGTATTATTACTGTTTCGGATCTCAATAGGAAGATTGGCAAGCTGAGCAACTATTGGATAGGCTTTTGCACTGCCAAAGGTTGATAGCTTGGTCTTGTCAGAGTATAGTATGAAAGCTAGGAGCCTTCCACCCTCAGAAAGGTTTGACTTTATAATATTTAGTTAGTATTGTAAATTCACCAACATGTATATTGTAACAAAGAGTGAATACATACCTGAGCTTCCCAGAATGCATTAGCTGTCCATGGTTTATCATAGAAACAGACAAACTTCTCACCATTATACTTGTACAACCACTCAGCATCAAAAACTGCATGAGGACCAATGCTTGGATTCTTCACCAAGTTAAGGGCCCAATCCATTAATGGGCGAACATGTACTTCAAATTCATGCTCAGTTTTGAGATATGGAACTGATATTATATGACATTTAAACTACACAAGACATTGGATTCAACAATAGTACATACAACATGTTAACTAATTTAGCTTACTGGGGTAAAATGATGCTCAAGACTGCTCCATGTTTCTTGCACCTCTTTGTGGGTGGCCAGAGTGAATTGTTCCTTCCCTGTTATCACATGTTGCACAAGGTTGATCAAACAACCAGTGTTACGGATGCACTGGTTTCCCACTGACTATTTAGACTCCAAGAGTCCTCAGGCTCATTACCACCAGCGGGTAGACCAGTTGAGGGTTATAGGGACTTCAGGGAGCACTCAGAAGGAAGAGCCAGATAAAGCATAGATTTAGCTGAGGAACTCCTCTAGCGGAGCCCAGGGTTTATATACATGTGTAAAGCTGTGCTACTATAAGGAGAAGTGTCCTAAAGGAGAGGACAATGGAATAGAACAATAGAAAGGGCAAAGAGGAGGCAATATTCAAGGTATGAAGGCATAGCTAAGTGAAACCTATTGTTGGACAAATGGAGTTGGTAATGCTAGGAAAGAGTCCTAAGTAGTATCAAAAGGGAAATCAGAGAATGATGAGAGGATAGAATGAAAGAGGTCTGTGGTGATAGAAGTTGGAACTATAGAGAGCCTCCAATGTTAGAGGATGTGGTGGTGACTTGTGTGTCAGTCCATGGATGTTGGAGGAAGGGAGCTTTTTGTGGAGGAAGGATTGGGGGTCTCGGTCTGTTTGGAGGGTGGCTCTGATGAAGAAAGGGAGGCATGGAGAACAACATCTGACTGTATCAAAAGGGGTTCCCAACCAGGATGAACTAATCAGGATGGAGGGATGAAGGGAAGGGACGGAAAGGTGGTTTTGATTGGGACCGGTTCCACTTGGAACCAGGAGTCTTCCGAGTGGTTCTGAAGGGAAGCTTGGACACTTGGATGGTTGTGGGATGGCTTAGTGACAGAGGCCGTAGAATTGTAACAACCAGTCTCCTCCTTACTTAATGCAGCCTGGAGAGCCAGCTCTGCAAACTCAATGTCAAGATGGGAGCAGAATGGATCCGATGATTTGTGATTACTGTTACGGACCCGCTGGATTCTACTTGGGAGGCATGCTCCAAGGATCTTCTACTCATTACTACTTGCAAACGTTGCTAGTTGAGGTCGTTGAGGACTTCAAGGAGTTCCCAAGAGAAGAGCCAGACAAAGAGTAGATTTAGCTGAGGAGCTCAGAGATAGAGCTCAGGGATTATATACATGTGTAATGCTGTGCTACTAAAAGAAGAATGTCTATAAAGAGACAACAATGGAAAGACTAGTCGAAGAGAACAATAGAAAGATGAGGTTGAGGCAGTACTCTAAGTAAGGGGGTGTTGTTAAGGGACATCTATTGTTAGATAGAATAGGGTTAACTAAAGAGGAAAGAGTGACATCAACAAGGTAAAGGAATTGTTACGCCAGTGTCTGTCCAGGCACTTCCGGTGGGTTCCGTTGGTTCCGGTGGTTCCGGTAGTTCCAAGGTAAGCTATTTGATGGAAGGTTTCCCTTCGTGGGTCTTCAAAGCGTTCACTCAAGAGTAGAACGAAGACTAGATGTATAGAAACGCCAGGAGATACACAGAATTGCGTAGAACTAGCTTGGAGCTATCTCTATGCTAAGATGTCCCCTTTTTAAAGGGGAGGTTTCTATCGAAAGGACAGAACAAAAGACACTACAAAGAAAGAGAACAATAGTGATAAGCCAGGGGAGTGAAGGAACTATGATCTGATTGGAAGAGAGTCTGATCAGAGAGGAGAGGGAAATGAAGTCCATATTTGACAACCAAGGAACTTATCTAAATAGGGAATGCGAGAGAGAGGCAAAGGAAGTAAGCGACGTGGGAGAACTTTGGTAGCTATAAGGGGAAGTAGGATTGGAACCGGTTCCACTCCAGGCTGTCTTCAAATGGTTCTGGCCAAGTGGATCCAACCGGAACCGGTTCCGGTCGGATCCATTTGTAACATTACCCCCTTCATATGGTGGATTGTCCCCAATCCACCTAGTCCTGATCAGGGCTGGATTGATCCCTTTCATTGACTTCGTAGTCCCAGGGGTCTTCTAAGTCGGAAAAGGGGGAGGATGGTCCTCTGTCGGGGACATGACGAGGACATTCACGTTGAAGATGGTTGGTGCTTCCACAGATGAAGCAAATGCAAGCAGGGCGGTGGCTGCGTCTCCCTCTACCCATGCTGATACTGGCGGAGACCCGAGGAGGTGTGGTGGATTGTCCTGGCCCAAGAGTAGGGGATTGAATGTGCATCCATGCGACTGAGTTGACGATGTCCCGTAGGAGTTGTCGACCAGTGGTGGGAGAGGAGAAGTGATTTTCAGAGGAGGGTGATTCTTCTTGATCCATAGTGACAGGGGGTGAGAACAGGGTAGGGGGTCTAGGAGGACCAGGGGGAGGAACTTGGGTCGGAGGAGGAGAGCTGGGTTCACCAGGTCTTCTAGGGGATGGATTGGGACGGGCTCCAGTAAAGAGGTCACTGGGATAAATAGGGGGGTTGGGTAAGACGACTGAGTCAGACAAGTAAGTCCTCTGTTCTTCGGGGTTGATGGCAACCAACATGGGATGGATGACGAAGGAAAACTGTTCTGGGGGAATGTTGTTGACCACCCAACAGAATCCGGCAGTGAAGAGAAGGTCAAGGACATTGGTGCGTATAGCGAAGAGGGATTCAACGAGGGCTGAGTCATAGGGTCCGGTGCCATATCTGGAATCATTTTGGAGGAAGAACTGGTAATGGAGGTATATTCGTCGATACAGCCCGACCAGGCTGAAGAGGAAGTGGAAACCGTTAATGGCATAGTGGGTTCTGAGGAAGCCATTGAAGAGGGTGGCTTGGAGGACAACAGTGAAACAGACTTTCCAAAGGAAAGGGGAGAGGTGATGAACTCGGACTGGAGGGGTGTCGGAAACGGGGATTTCAAGGGACATTCAGTAGGAATGGTGGAAGGGACAGTAGTCAAGTTTGTAGAAGCAGGAATGTTGATAGCAGTGACGGGTAGCTTCGTTTAGGAGAGAGAGGGTGATGGTCTTTCCTTTGAGGAAATTTCTATGGAGGAAGTCGAGGTTGTCTTTAGAGAGGTCTAAGAGTCTGGGAATCTTGGATTGTTAGGAAGGGGGCATGAGAGGGGTTAGTCAAGCAAGTGGGTCTTTTTATATTCATTCAGGATTTCCTGGGCATTCCTGAAGTTTTGCTCGGGTTCCCAGGTTGCTTCAGACAGTGGATAGCCTTTCCAGGCTGTGAGATATCGACGTGATCAGAGGCGTCCCTTATGGTTTAGGATGTGGCCTATTTCATATTCTTCCTCTCCATGTGCCAGATTGGGGGGTGGGCAGGTAAAGTTGGTTCTGTGTTCGTCAGTCTCAGTGGAAGGGGAGAGAAGTGATGCATGGAACACGGGATGAATCTTCCACTGGTTGGGGAGAATCAGTTCATATGCTAAATCCAATATGACTCTCTTTATTTCAAAGGGGCCATGTCTTTTTGGAGCCAGTTTCTTGTTTAGGTTGAGCAGGAGATTGGTCACTTCCAGCCAGATGTGTTGTCCTGGTTTGAACGAAGTGAATTTCCCTTTTGATCAGTTTGCCATGATCCTTCTAGCCTTTTTGAGGGAGGTGACTGCTTCATCTCAGAAGGAGTTTAGATTGTTGAGGCAGTCCTGTACTGCCTGTACGAAGGTGGGGCCGATCTTCGGATATGGGCGGGGGTGGTACCCCATCATGAGATGGAAGGGGGAGTTGTTGGTGGCGGAGTGTGTCATGGAGTTGTGGTGGGATTTGGCTAAGGGGAGGGCTTTGGGCCAGGCAGATGGGTTGGTCTGGCAGAAGAGGCATAGATAGGTTTTGAGTTCTTGATTGACTCGCTCAGTCTCTCCATCGGTCTGTGGGTGGTATGTGGTAGATAGGGCTACGTCATATTGAAGGAGGTGGGCTAATTCTTTAGCGAAGGCAGAACTGAATTGGGGGCCTCGATCGGAGATAACTTTGTTGTGGAGGCCAAAACAGGGGAAGACATGAGTGAGGAACAGTTTGGCTATTCCTTCAGCTGATATAGATTTGGAGCAAGGAATGAATATCACCCCCTTCGTTAGCCCATGGTTGACCATGACCAGGACAGAATCAGTACTTCCCAGTGGAGGGAGTCCAGTAATCAGGTCCATGGACAAGTGTTGGAAGGGGCAGGTCATGGAGGACTCAATGGGAAGAAGGGGGGGGTGGGTTGGGTGGGTATTTGCTTTGTTTTGCTGGCAGGCTGTGCATCCAGTGATGTAGCGCCATATGAAGGTGGACATGCCGGGCCACCAGTAGTCTCAGGTAAGCAAGGTGAGGGTGCGTGTGGCTCCAGCATGGCCTCCATGGTGAGAATGGTGGATGGAGGACACAAGGGATTGCCTGCAGTCCTCGGGGATGTACATTCAACCTTGAAAGGTTAGGTAGGTTCCATTGTAGGCCCAATCAGTGGCCTTGGCGCAAGGGAGGAGAGAGGACTCTTTGTGTAAGGCGGCGAGAGCATCTGCAACTAGGGGGTCGGAGGCGGTGGAGGTAGAGATCTTGGAGGAGATTGCAAGATCTAGAGATCGAGCAAAAATGTCGTCTGGCAGGAGCTGGAGGGCGAGGTTGTCATCGCAGACTGCGGTATGGTCTTTTCATGACAGGGCGTTCACTGGGGCAAGTTCTGTTCCGGGCAGGTATTGGAAGGCAAGGTCGTAGTCTTGCAGGAACATTTGCCACTGGGTGTGTGTTACAGTTCTGGTGATACCCCAGTCTTTTTCCTTCAAACTGGCCATCACTCCTCCACCTAAGCACATCCTCACGCTCGTTTACACCCAAACCTTCCCCGAGACCACAGGTCTCCTCACCACCTACTGGTTCTACCAAACCTCCTCCCCTCCACAGTAGATCTCCATCTGCTGCCCTTCCTCTACTGTCACCTCTCCTGGCACTTCCTGGCCACAGCGCCACCTGGCTGTACCATCGCCTTTCCTGGCACTTCCTGGCCACAGCCCCACCTGGCTGTACCATCTGGCTGTACCATCGCCTTCCCTGGCACTCCCCAGTTATAGCCCCTAGGCTATACCACCGCCTCCCTCGGATATCCCCAGACAGATCCCTTCCCAGATTGTTCCCAGGATCTTCCCTGGATCTTCCCCAGAAAGTCCCTCGACTTTCCCCTTTGGGAACCCAGTCTCTATTCAAGACACCCCTTCTTTCCTTTTTGGACATTGTGCTCAGCAGACTGGAACCGGACCTACCTAAACTGGTAATACCCTTATTATACTTAGCATTTCCTAATTCAGCTGCACACAGACCATACCTGCCCTAAAGCCCTTATGGCTGGGGTATATAAGTTAGAGCTCTGCTCTAACGCCTCTTTCTCTCTAACCTTGATCTGACACCTCATGTGTACTCCTTACTTGGTACATCGGTGCTATTGATCCTCGTTCCCTGTGATCTCCTCTCACTTGACCTCTTGTCCACCCTCGTCATTTCACTTCTTTCATTAAAGAAACTCTCCCTTATCCCCGTCACCGTCGACTGGCTTCTTCCATCCAAGAAGCCCTCCTTGCCCTCCTTCCATCCTAGGGAAGGACCTCCTCTATCCCTCTTCAGGGATATATCATCTCGGACCATCCTGTCTAGATGACAGCCAACCCTCTTGGTCTTCTCTACTCCAAGAGTTCGCTCCCAACCTCGAAGACAATACTACTACTGCAATCACCAACTCCCTCAACGCTTACTATTAGGAATCCTCCTCGTCTTAGGATTCCTAGGCTTAGCCTTGCTTGTACACAGTCTACTCATCGGAGTTAGCCTGGTGTATCAAGACTAGGAGTGCACATTGTGTCTACTTATTACACTTGCCGGTCACAATCGTAACAGTGTGCCTTCAAGTAAGCTTATGGGGTTCGCAGAAGTAGGTGAGGTTTTTGTGGTCAGTGAGGATATGGACATGGTGGGGGGTTCCCCTGAGATAGTGTCGCCATTCCTGTAGTGAGAGGATTATGGCCAGGAGTTCTCGATTGTAAATGTCATAAATCCATTCCAGAGCGGAGAAGGTCTTTGAGAAGTATGCATAAGGGTGCAAATCTCCATTCCGGTCTTTCTGCATGAGTACCCCCCCTGCTGCTGTCAGTGATGCGTCCGTCATCACGAAAAAGGGGAGATTGGTGTTGGGGGTGCAGAGGACGGGTTGTTTCAGAAATGCATTCTTGAGGGTGCGGAAGGCATGCTGTTCACTGTCCCCCCATCACCAGGGTGCATTTTTTCGTGTGAGGAGGAGGAGGGATTGTGCTATGTTGGAGAAGGCAGGGATAAACTTTCTATAGAAGTTGCAGAACCCAATGAATGAGTGGACCCCCTTTATGTCTTTTGGAGGGTTCCACTTCTCGATCACAGCGAGTTTAGAGTTGACCATGTGTACTCAATCCTTTGAGATGTGGAGACCTAGGTACTTCACTTCTTCCTGGGCGAAAGAACACTTTTCTGGGCATAGGTAAAGATGTTGTTCTTGAAATCACTGAAGGACTTTGTGGGTCCTTTCTTCATGGGTGATGGGGTCTGCTGAGTGTATCAACACATCATCCATATAGATTATCAGCCATCCTTCTTCGACGAAGTCTTTGAAGGTGTCATCCATGTAAGCTTGGAAGATTGCAGGGGAATTGCTCATTCCGAAGAACATTACTGTGGGCTCAAAGAGTCCTAGGGGTGTGGTGAAGGCTGCCTTCCAACAGTCCTTAGGCTTGATGAGTATATTGTTCTATCCCCATCAGATGTCCAGCTTGGTGAAGATGGATGATCCCTTCAGTTTGTCGATGAGGTCAGAAATTCTAGGAAGAGGGTAGGCGTTCTTGACTGTGTGTAGGTTGAGATATCGGTAATCCTGACATGGGCGAAGTTTCCCATCTTTTTTTTGCACAAAAAAGAATGGGGACACTTGAGGAGAGTTTGATGGCTGAATCTTCCCACTGGCCAAGTTTTCTTTGACAAAGTTTTGGCAGGCCTCAGTCTCTTCTGGGTTGAGGGCGTAGTTCTTGGCTCTTTTTGGGACGAAGCTAGGGAGGAGGTCTATCCCATGGTCAAATGAGCAGCTGGGGGGAAGTTCGGTGGTTTCTTCCTTGATGAAGACTTCTTTGTACTTTTGATAGGGGGGAGGGATTCCCTTCTTTGTTTTCGCAGTTTCTTGTGCAATAGTGGTGGAGATAGTGACCTTTCTGATCTTTTCAGGGAGGTTTTCAAACCTTTTCCGGTAGAGTTTGTGAAGTTTCACGTTTTCATCTGTTCTGAGGAAGCAGAGAAGGTATCTTTGCACCAAGGCTTCAGTCCCATTCCGCTTCCTAGGTTTGTTGGTAGGTTCCATTACTACTTCTTTGGTTGCCCAGTTGATGGAGGGGTTCTTTTCCATGAGCCAGGTCATTCCAAGGATGATATTCTGCTGTTTCCCGCTGGCCAACACCAAGAATTCTCGCTCTTCTTGGTCTTGATCTATGGAAATGGAGAGACGGACTTTGAATCTTATCTGTCCCATTTTATTGGCAGTCCCGTCAGTGTCGTATGTGTTTCAGGGTTGTTTGAGGGGGATGAGGGGCAGTCTATTCCTTTTGGCAAAGGCATAGTCAATGAAGCAAGTGGTGGCTCCGCAGTCAATTAGGGTGGTCGTTTTAGCAACTTTTGAGCTTCCAGGGTTAGAGAATTCTATTGGAATGAATAGGGAGTTGTTGTTCGAAGTTACTGTTACATTGGGAAGCATAGGAGAGCACATCGTTGCCCCGAGTCTCCTATTCAAAAATCCTCTTTTTTGAGGTGATTATCGTTTTTCTTCTCTTCTTTTCCTGATTTGTCGAAATGCTCCTTTAGGGTTCTTAGAACTTCTTCTTGGTTAATCTTCTGATCTCCCAGGGTTTTTAAGTATCCTTCCAATTCTTCGGCCTGGGAATCTATCTCCCAGATCTGTTCCTGATTCGGGAAGCGGGGCAGGGCTCTCCTGTTGGGTGGGAAACGGTTCCCTTTCTGATTAAAGTGGTTTCTGGTGTGGCAGCCTACTTTGTGGCATCGGTAGCAGTGATTCTCCTTGTTGCGCCTGATCCTTTCTGCCTCCGTGAATTGGATGACATCAACATCCATTGCATTGGGATCTCTTTGGGTTCGGTTGTCAGAGCGGGAGGATTGGAACCTTCCCATTCTGAAGTCATTGAGCCTCTCATAGGCTTGGGTATGGGTACTGGTGGAGGCCATTCATCCTTTTAGGGTGGTGGGTTCCGTTCCTTGAAGAATATCGCTGATCAAGTTGAAGGGTAGGCCAGCGCAGAAGAGATTGCAGATCATGGCTTCCATCGGTCATCTTGGTAAGGAAGAGGAGGAGATTAAACTGGGTTGAGTAGTCTTTCAGGGCTTCCACCATTATTCCTTTCATCCTTAAGTTCCTAATCTTTCTTCAGGCATCTGTTGCCTCATCCTTTGAGGAGAAGGCGTTCTTAAAGTTTTCTTTGAATGTCTCCCACCTCTTGTAGTCCCCGTTTGTCTCCAATTTATCGTAGTATCCTTTAGTGAAGGTCTTCCCTTGTCCCTCGCTCATCCTGCTTAGGGTGGTGGTGATTATTCCTTCGTTGCTCATTTTTGCCTTTTTTACGTTTCTCCAGGCCTTCATGGCCTTTAGCCACCAATTGGCATCTTCTACTTTCCCAGTGAAGTCCTTGGGGAGGCTTTCTTTTCCCATTTCATTGTCATCAGAGTTGTCTTCCTCACTGTCAGGGTCCCAATCTTCTTCATCAGGCCCGGGTAGGTGGATGTCGGGATCAGGAGGGAGTATGTGTTGGTGATGGGGTCTAGTGGGGTTGAAGGAGTGGGACAACTGAGTGGGGGTAGCTGCTCAAGAAGAGTCTTGAGATTGTTGTCTTTCTTGTTGTTGCTGCTGCCACCTCCGTACATTGGCTTCTTCCCTTGCTTGGGCATTGCTTAAGTTGAGCTGACTTGCTCTTTGTTGAGCTTGATAGAAAGCCCTGTCCTTGGAAGAGAGGTCAGGGTCATCTGCTAGGTCATAACCTGATATGTTGGGCAGGTGTTTAGCAACATGTGCGGTTGTGGGGAAAGCTAGTTCTTTTGTTATGCCAGTGTCTGTCTGGGTGCTTCTGGTGGGTTCCGTTGGTTCCAGTGGTTCTGGTAGTTCCGAGGTAAGCTATCCAATGGAAGGTTCCCCTTTGTGGGTCTTCAAAGCATTCACTCAAGAGTAGAACGAAGACTAGATGTATAGAAACACCAAGAGATACACAGAATTGTGTAGAACTAGCTTGGAGCTATCTCTACGCTAAGATGTCCCCTTTTTAAAGAGGAGGTTTCTATCGAAAGGACAGAACAAAAGACACTACAAAGAAAGAGAACAATAGTGATGAGCCAGGGGAGTGAAGGAACTATGATCTGATTGGAAGAGAGTCTGATCAGAGAGGAGAGGGAAATGAAGTCCATATTTGACAACCAAGGAACTTATCTAAATAGGGAATGTGAGAGAGAGGCAAAGGAAGTAAGCAATGTGGGAGAACTTTGGTAGCTATAAGGGGAAGTAGGATTGGAACTGGTTCCACTCCAGGCTGTCTTCAAGTGGTTCTGGCCAAGTGGATCCGACTGGAACTGATTCTGGTCGGATCCATTTGTAACAGGAATACTAAAGAAAGGCGAGGACTGTGGAGGACGTCTGATGATGGGGGGGGTCTGATGATGAGGGATATCTGATGATGAAGGACGTCCGATGGAGAAGGACATCTGATGTGAACGATCTCCTGATGTTAGAGGATGACAGAAGTGATGATGACTCGGGCGAGTTTGTGGGCACACTCTTGGCAGAGGGGAACAACTGGGATGTCTCCGGGAGCAGGTCTAGGGTGGTGCAGAGGTTGTTCTGTCTGTGGCATAGTTTGATTGTGTTAGTGGCGGCAGTAGTAGGGAGGATAGGACGAGGTGGTTCCAAGTGATGGTTCTGATCGGAACCAGTTCTGTTCCAGATCCGAGGTTGGTTGTATGTGGACAAGTGGTCGTTCCGAGCGGTTCCGGCTCGGGAAGAGATCTGGAACCTGGTGATACGTGGAGATCAAGGCTTGTCCCAAGTAGTTCTGGTGGGGAGTTAGGCTTGCAGGGATGGATAGATCAGGTAGGCAAGGGCAGTAGGCAGTAACCACAGGAGACAAGGTAATTTTGTAACAATTACATGGTGCAGAAGGCCTTTCAGCTTGTTCTTGCTTATAGTCTCCAAAGTGATGGACACAGTCAGCATGCCCACTATGAGGGTGGTACTCAATCTTGATATCATCCATCTCATATTTATGAGCTGGAGCCTCTGCAATGAGGTTTGCATTGGGGGGGTTAGCTAGATCAAATTAGTACATCTGCATTTGTGATTTGTGTTGGATGTACAAGCATCAAGATTATCATCAGGCTGGGCAACCAAATCCTCATATTGCACAGGGTTGTAGTTAAATATTGCTAGAATATAGCTGGTAAGTAATAGACAGATGTTATGGTATTCCCTACTACTGGCTTATTCCACCAAGCAACCTTGCCAACCATGCTACTACAGCTAATGCCTTTGCCAGAACCACCTGGAACACCCTGTGAATCCCTCATAGAAGACCTCCTAGTCATCCCAACTCACCATGAGTCACCATGACATCCACACTTCCTGCAACCACATCCCAATTGGATCCGGTTCCAGATCAAAACACCTCCATCCCACCTGGGAGACCCTGCCTTCCTCCAATGTTCTTGGCCAATCTGGCACACAAGTCATTCTCACCTCCTTTAACCTTGGAGCCACCAATATCCCCTTATGCTCTTTCTCTTCACCTTCCTATCATCACAGATGCCCCCTTTTGTCCTAGCCCTGCTGTTACGACTACCACCCGGTAGGCGTACAAGTAGACACGAAGTGTAAGGCCGCCTTGAGCCTAACTCTTGTTAGTCCTAACGGCGTAGGATTCCTTCAGGCTGATGCGAGCCTGGTGGCGAGCGACGAGGAGTACTAGGAGTAGTACCCCGAGGTAGACGACGACTAGGAGTCCTAGACAGAGAAGGTCGGATGACCTTGACCTTGGGGAGGACGACGGATAACGAGGTCGTCGTCGAGGTGGACGAGTTCTCCTAACTGGAGTGGAGAACTTAGAGACTAACCAACGATGGCGGGCCGTTGGTGAGGAAGAGTAATAGAATTACTCGTCCTTGGGAACCTAGCGGGGGGGCGCTAGGTATGTCGACGGAGTCCTTCAATGAAGGAGGAAAGAGGGGAGGGCGAGGTGGAGAGCAAGCAAGGGAGTGTTGCAGGGAACGGATGATGATTACCACAAGAGTACTGGTAAGGTGTACACTTTAGGTGTCAGATCAAGGTTAGAGAGAAGGAGGGGTTCGAGAGGAGC
>JBBPQP010000660.1:0-19595 GCA_038092555.1 Boletus subgraveolens
GTATTATAATGCACATTATGCGTAGCAAAGTAGCTTACCAAGTGTCCATTAACGACATCCACATCTCAATTACTTGCCTGTCAACAAATTGATGCTCGCCAACTTGCAGGACATCAGGAATTCCACCGTAGTAGATCCGTTGGCCGTCGTGGACCTTGAAATTGTGGTGGTAGTTAATACCACAAGCTGAAATTGCGATCCGGGTTCCACTGTTAGCCGTTGCAGTAAGCATAGCGAGTTTGACACAACTTTACCTTCGCACTTGAGGTGAACAGAGTACACTGGGACAGCGCCATGAGCGAGTGTGTAAAGGACACACTGGCGTTGCTCTGCACGCATCATACGAAGATGCTTCAAGGCACGTTGACAAGTGGGGGTCGAACAGATATGCTGTGGGGGATAGAACGTATGCAGAGCTACGGAAGGATGAATGAGAGTAAATGCATTGTTAGAGGGTGGCGTACTAAAGCCCGAGGGCAACCCATGGCCTTCGAAAACGCTTGCTGGGGCTCGGAGGATACCATCAATGGGATTTGGGCAGTGCGATGCATGCCAAAGAACGTCCTTGAATGCACCCCAACAGTCTTGCACGGTGGGAAGAGGAATCTTGCATGCCGATGCGATAAAGTGCTCCGCAGATGGTGGGAGAATGATAGGGGCGACAGCGAGAGCATGTTCAGACGGTTGGATCAGAAGAAGATCGTCTTTGATGGATGAAGCGATGGCGAAGAACAGAAGGAGTTGGTTGAGATGGACGCCCTGAAGGGATGGGTTGCTGACCACGAGGGAGGCGAGCCGCGCAAGGTCCATGGACGACATTGAGGAACCTGGTGGCAAATGGGTAGCAAACGGGGTATATGTAGCCCAGCGAGAGATGGCGGCTGGCACCATACCGGTGGCTGGCAGCTCAGCGCGACCTTGTGGCTGACTTATGTTTGCACCTGTTTGTGGGAAACATGGGTTCGGAGAATGCTCGGATGTCGGACATGTTCGGATGTTCGGAAACGCCATTTCCCAGGTGTCCTCAAATTCTCACCCGACGGGCGCCTCGTTGCCACTGCCACGTGGAACCGCAAGTCGCGGAACGGCTGGTCGATATTCCAACTTTGCAAAGACGCCTCCGAGTTGGCACAATCCCTCGCTTGAACCGGCGATGGCAGGCAATTCTTTGTGTTATCTAGTGACGGACTCAATATCAACTAACTGTCTCGACGTGTCCACAGGGACAACGCGCTCTCAATGGCGCATTTACAGCAACAATGAACCCACGTCCTTTGCCTCGGCAAGGAAGGGCACATTCATCGCAGCTTCCGCAAACTCATCGGACTCGTTCTGGGACGTTACGACGCACATAAATCGGGTCTGTCATTCAGCACACAGCCCGCGTCATGTCTATGGCTATCTCAGCAAACTACTACCTTGTAATCGGTGGGGACGAGACAATCTCCCTTCGCAGCCTCTGTGACATCATTCCCCCACGCTACTCTAACTATGTGGGTGCCCTTGCATCAAAATCCTGCTGCTTGAGACCCTGTGTTGTTGCCTGCTGCAGGATTTCGCAGAGCGGGCCAAGGGGCGCATGGCGATGGAAATTGTCGATCTCGACGAGACAAGCGAGTCCCTTCGTGCAAAGGAGAAGAGCCCAACTGCATTTATTAACACCCTGACTCGCGTCTCGAAGAAACCGTCCAGCGACTCTGTAACCAGCTCTCAGACTCCCAAGAAACAATGTATGTCTTGAAGAAATCGTTCAGCAACTCCGTAACCAGCTCTCCAACTCCCAGCATGCGGTGGATAGCCTCAATAAAACCATCAAGTCGCCTTGTGAGCGCATCCATCGCCACCCCGATGCACGCTTCTTTAGGGAAGAAGGATCTCTTCCAAATGTGAATACTTGAACCTTTACATAAGTCAGAAGAAGACGGGAGGAACGATGAAGCCGTCATGGAGCCAGAAGTGCGTTTGTTTTTTAAAGCTGGTATGCTTTGCCACCAGCAGTGGCATAGTGGCATATCCAGCATCGTGGAGCGTACACGTGTGGACCGGGATAGCGTGACGGGTTGGACATAATTGACGCTGAAGTGCCGGCTTAATGTATTGGACAAACCCTTCCTCCCGATCTCAGGCTGTATACCGCACTAGACCTCGTGGTCCCCTTCTGAACGGGAAACAACTCGCATATCATGATAGGTATCTCCATTCTACCCGAAATGTATGGTAGTTCAGACGCACCCTCACTTGTACTCATGTGCCAAGCTCCCGGACAACGGTAACATGTCCAGGTGCTTGTGATCATCCTGGCTACTGCCCGTGTCCGGCCGCTGAGTTACAACAGACTGCCATGATACGAGGGGTACTACAAACAAGCAGATATACCGTATGGAAAGCAATGCGAAATGCGAGAACATGGGATGGTCAAGTCCGAGATGGCACAAACAAGAAATCCGGAAATAGAGGCAGACGAACTCCCCGAGACAGCACGCCATCTACAGGATATCTACCGTCCGTATCTTCTGGGCGAGATAGCGTGGTGAAACGTTCTCGAGTAGCTGCACGACGATGAGGTGATCGGATGCCACACGTTTGTATTCGTTGTGGGATAGAGGAACGAGCAGTAGCGCCCCGAAAGGTTGTCTGAGGCGCGCGAAAAGTCGTAACGCTCTGGTAAGCTTGTCGTATGAAGGGGATCCGGTGTGTGATATAGAGGGAGAGAACGCATCGGAACGGCCATCGCCACCATCCCCATCGACTGGGGTGAGCGGTTCGGCGTCATCATCCACATTCACATTCTCCGAAGGAAGAACGGGATCAAGAAGGCACTGGAGCCATGGATGCACGAGCACTAGGTTCCCCAGGCTAGTTAAATCCTCCGCCGTCTTGATCTCGACGTTCCCGAGTGCGGATGTCATGGCGTAATAAACATGCTCAGAATCACCGCTCGAAACCAATGGACCTCTCAGCGGAAACATGATGCAAGATAAGCTCAAACGGCGGCTGAAAAGACGGAGCGATTGGAGATGGACAAGTCGATCGTATAGCATCACGGCAGAGTCGACGTATCCCGAGGATGTCCGTAATTCGGTGACCAGCACATGCATCTTCTCATCTTCGATTAGCGGGGGAATATAGGATGATACTGGTTCGCGATATACACCAATTTCCGCAGGGAGACAGCTGTTGTAGTCGGATGCCTCCCCTGTCCAGGCTAGAATGGTGACGTCACCTGACCGAGTCAAGACCTCCTGCAGCAGGCGACCCAGAGCACGTTGTTGGCCCTCGCCATACGTAACCGGGATGGAGACATCGAATATACCGAAGAGTGAGTAGGCTATATCCTCTGGTTTCGTAGCGATCCGCGTTGCGGCAAGACAAAGTTTCTGCCGCACATTCTCCGATCCAGGTCGGAGAGAGAGCAGAACATGTACATCGACGCCATTTGCAGACGCCATCTCGCCCATGATTATGGATGAATCCTTGTGGTTGTACACACCATCGTGAGGAAGATAGGGTTTCCAATCTTCGGTATAGAAGCGGATGACGCGAGATGCAAAGAATTCTTGCAACGTCCATGCACGGGTGTTCCAAAAACACTTCACGAGAGCACGCAGCTCCGAGTCGGACCGTACACCCTTTAGGTGAACGATTGTGAGGGCGGATCGGTGGTACCATTGGAACATCGACGTCAAGGATTCCTGAAGCACCGAGCCGTCCGATTTGTTGATACAACACGTGTCGGACCATGCCCAGCGCAACCCAGCTTCCCGCACCGTCATACAGAACATCACCAACTTCGATACTGTTGGTGATTCTGACAGTTTGTGTAGTGATTCATGAAGGACATCGTGAAACAGCGGCTCAGCTCCTTCCCAAGTATGGGAAAAAGTGGCGTATCGGAAGTATTCCTGGACGGTCTGCGTGATGCGAGAGTTGTCGCGTCTTGTCGTAATGGATGCAACGAGCTCCTTGAATTTCGGATCAGCTTCAAATTCACCCAAACACTCGTGCTTGTCACAAAGACGGCCGGTCTCCGTGTTGATGAGGACAAGCGGAGCATCCCGTTGAGTCCGCTTGACAGAGCTGCGAATGGTCGCCATCGTCTGCGATGGGCTTACATAGTGGTTACGCAATTCTGCGGGAGGTAGAATCCTCAGGTGATACTTTCCTGCGAGTGAGAAAATATTTACCCCGAGTAATAGGATCCGGTGAATCTTCAAGCTTCAGAAGCATAGCATGATACACATTGATTGCTTCGTCGTACCGATGAGTGCCAAGTAGTGCTGCATGCTTTCTTTCATAACCACGTGGGGACGACGGATCGAGTTTGATCGCCTGGGGGTCGCATTGGTTTTTGTTCCAACGTGAATCAGGATATACGTACCGCATCGGCATCCTCTAGCGAGTCTTGCCACAATCCGATCGCAGCTCGGGCTTTGCTTCGCTTCGTCAAAAGGTCTGTAGATAATTGATCAAGGGTCAATGCTATAGTGTAATGTAGGAGGGCATCCTTGTATGAAGCAGAGTCCGTGGCGACATCCCCACGTTGTTCTAGTTCCTTGAGACAACGCGTTTTAAAGTCTGATGTTCAACGTTAGAGGGCACCAAGGGCGAGGAACCAGGTAGCAAATCCTCACTCGCCACCCACTCAGCTTCATCTAGAGACTTCGTTTCATTCTCGGGGATGTTTGTCGTTGTGTAGAAACAATTTGTCGCATCGCCATGTCGCCGTTCGAACCCCTCGCCGAGTTCGGACTGAGCTTGCCCATTGCGGTTACCCGTTCCCTCTCCTAGCTTACCCTCCATCTGTCGGAAACATTCGACCGCCTCCGAAACGCGACCTTCTTGTTCAAGAACATCGCATATCGCCCGGTAGATGAGAAAGCGTGGAAGATTGAACTGATTCGCAAAGACTATCAACGTCCGGCGCCAGACTATCACGCAAAGCCCACCTTGGTGGCGGCAGTCAATATTTCGTTGACTGAGCTACGAATCAGCATTGCCCTCGTCCACTTCATCAGCAACATGTTCGGGGTGGAGGGACCGAGTAACAACGCAGTAAAGTAGGCTGCTACCCCTTCATCCTGTTTCTCGGTGTTCGGTGCCTCGTCTCCCATTATTTCCAGTCTTGATATGCATTGGTGCTTGAACCCTGACGGTAGAAATTGAATATTTTATCTTGATGTGTGACGCTGAAACTCACCAGCAAGCCAGTCCATTATGAGCCTGTTGGCTCTGACTTCCTCGCTTACGGTGCTGGTCACCTCAAGAAGAGAGAGCGCAGCATCAATTATGCGGCCCTCGCCATACAAGGCTTCGCATCGATGTTTCTGCTCATGGGCATGCAGGATCTGGAGGAGGTTATCCACTCTGTGTTGGGAATCGGTATGCTGGGTGCAGAGTTGTCGTTCGAGGTGGGCGATTTTGGTATCTAATGGACGAGGACGTCAATGAAGCGTGCGTCAGGGTGACGATGTGTGCGCTCACGAAGGCTATTCACTGTATGGTGGGAGTCAGAGAGCTGGTTATGGAGTTTCTGAACGATTTCTTCCAGGCGCGCATTATTTCTTTCTGATGAGCGAGGATGTCAACGACACAGAGTCAAGGTGATAATAAACGCACTTGAGTTCTCCTCCTGTGCACGAAGCGACTCCATGGTTTTGTTCAGGCTATCCGCTCGATGTTGTGAGCCGGAGAGCTGGTTACGGAGTTGCTGGACGGTTTCTTCGAGACACGCAATTTCGTTATCTAATGAAAGTGGGTGTGAACGGCACGCGAGTCAGAGTGATAATAAACGCACTTGGGCTCTTCTCCGCTGCACGAAGGGACTCGCTTGTCTCGTCGAGATCGGCCTTTTCCGCCTCCATGCGCCGTCCAGCCCGTTCTGCGAAAATCTGCAGCAGTCAACAATGCGGTTTCAAGTAGCAGGATTTTGATGCAAGGGCACCCACATAGTCAGAATAGCGTGGGGGAAGGATATCACAGAGACTGCGAAGGGTGATTGTCTTGCCACCACCGATCACAAGGTCGTGGTTTGTTGAGATAGCCATCGATTCGACGCGGGTTGTATGCTGGATGACAGACCCGATTTGCTTGTGCGTCGTAATGTCCCAGAATGAGACAGATGAGTTTGCGGAAGCTGCGATGAACGAGCCCTTCCTCGCCAGTGCAAAGCACGTGGGTTTGTCGCTACTGTGGATGGGCCATTGAGAGAGCGTCGTCCCGGTGGACATGTCGAGACAGTAGATGTTGCCGTTGAGAGATAGGACAAAGAGTTGCTTGCCATCGCTAGCCCAAGTAAGGGATTGTGATGAAGCGACTTGGATCGGAACTGTGACGAGGATGCGGCCGTCCTGACTGTCGTAGATCCGAACAGACTTGCGGTTCCATATGGCAGTGGCGATGAGGCGTCCGTCGGGTGATAATTTGACTGCGCCCACCCAGTCGTCGTGTTTCAAGGGGCCGAGCAGTCGCTGACCAGTGGAGAGCGACCAGACGCAAAGATTCAAGTCATATGATCCCGTCGCGATTCTTGTCCCATCCAGTGAGACGTCCACTGCATCCACCCAGTGGTCGTGTCCTTTGAACGATCTCACCTTTTCGTGGCTCTCCGCATTCCACACCGTCACCAAGCCCTCTTCCGTCCCACTCACGACCCACTTTCCATCTGGAGACACTGCGGCGCTGCAAACAGTACTCCCTGCATTCATTGGTACCCCCACCTCCCCGCCATCTTCCACTCGCCAACGTCGAATCCTTCCTTCCCAACCACTGCCCACGAAATGCTTCCCATCAACGAGGAAAGCGACTGACGTTATGTTGCCTCGACCATCGATTTCGATCGGTTTTGCATGATGCTTGTGAACGGCGTTACAGGAGGGACTGTTTTTACTCGACTCTTTGGTCCCTGTCAGCATCTCACTCTCAAACTTCTTGCCAAGATACTCACCATTCCTCATCCACCACCATACGCTTGAAGACATACTGCCCAGGTATCAGCGTTGGAAAGGAGAATGTGCGGTCGTTCGCTCGCGGTGCGTCGTCGTCACCTAGCACACACGTGCCTCCTTATCGATATACATCAGTTCACATATTTATGGTCTTCTTTGGGCATTTCTTCTTAGACTCATCCCACTCATACCGTCGTCATTGTGGTCGTGGCCTGAGAATTATCGATGGGAAATTTAACCCTCGAAGCTTTTGGAACTTGAAATGAGAAGCGGCGACTAAATGAGCTGCCCACGTACGATCACACAACTTGCCCAACCATGGTGACAAGGGTAGTCAGGCCGCCCTACCTCCGTTGTCGCTTCCTACTTCGCTCCTGTTTCCCTATGCGTGTTGTAAAGTGCATAACAAAGTACATCGGCTGTTGTTTTAAATAGTGTGCTTTAGACCCACGGTCTACTTTGCAGATCGGCGCCCACGGACGGATTTCATCTACTACTATACTGTTGAATCTCTTCTGTGTTCTCCATCGTCGCCGCGTTCTTCCCTCAATCCTTCGCAGTCTGAACATTACCACAACATACACCGTCCTGGCGGTTCATCAAGCACCCCCGCAAGGACAGTGAGCAACCTCAGCCACTGCCGTCACAGTTGTCACCATCCATATCGCCGCAACTGGTGTACGCTAGTAGAAACGGACCCTCACTTGTACCAATGTGCCAAGCTCCCAGACAACAACTTACTGTGACACGTCCAAGTGCTTGTCGGCGACCGGGCAGTAGCCAGGATAATCAGTTACAACACAAACTGCTATGATATGGGGAGTACTACAAACAAGCTAATACACCTTATGGAAAGCAATGCGAAATGCGAGAACATGCAATGGTCAAGTCCACGGCGGCAAGAACAAGAGATCCGGAAACAAACACAGACGAACTCCCCGAGATAGCACGGCGACTACAAGATATCTAGTGTCCGTATCATCTGTGCGAGATAGCGTGGTGAAACATTCTTGGGTAGCTGCACGACAATAGGGCGATCGGATGCGACACGTTCGTACTCATTGTGGGATAGAAGAACGAGCAGTGGCGCACCGAAAGGCTGTTAGAGGCGCGCGAAAAGCTGTGATGCTCTGGTAAGCTTGTCGTATGAAGGGGATGCGGTGTGTAATGTAGAGAGAGGGCGCATCGGAATCACGGTCCCCACCATCCCCTTGGGATGGGCTCATACAGTGGTTACGCGATTCTGAATCAGGCAGAATCCTCAGACGCTGCTTTCGTGTGAGTGAGAAAATGCTTACCCCGAGTAACAGGACCTGGAGACTCTTGAAGCTCGAGAAGCATATCGTTATACGCACTGATTGCTTCATCGTAACGGTGAGCGCCAAGTAGTGCTGCATCCATTCTTTCGTAGCCACGTGGAGACGGCGGGTTGAGTTTGATCGCCTGGGATCGCATTGACTATTTGCTCCAGTGTAAATCAGAATACACGTACCGTATCGGTGTCCTCCAACGAATCTTGCCACAATCTAATCCCAGCTCGTGCTTTGCTTTGCTTTGTCAGAAGGTCTGTCGATAAAGGATCGAGAATCAATGCCGTAGTGTAACGGATAACAGCATCTTTGTATGAAGCAGAGTCCATGGCGACATCTCCACGCTGCTCCAATATCTTGAGGCAACGCGTTCTGAACCCTGATGTTCAATGTCAGCACCAATGAAGATGAACCAAGTAGCAAACCCTCACTAGCTACCCACTCGGTTTCATGTATAGACTTCGTTTCCTTCTCAGGGATGTTTAGCGTTGTGTGGAAAGAATTTGTCGCATCGCTATGTCCCCTATGGAATCCCTCGACAAGTCCGAACTGAGCTTGCCTGTTGTGACTACCCGTGACTTCTCCTAGCTCGCTTTGCATGTGTCTGAAATGCTCGACCGCCTCCGAAACGCGACCTTCTTGTTCAAGAACACCGCATATCGCCTGGTAGATGAGAAAGCGTGGAAGATTGAACTGATTCGCAAAGACTGTCAATGGCACGTCGCTCCATTCTTGCTGGAAATTGACCATCAAGAATGCATCGTCCCGGTGAATACGTCGAGACCGTTGATATTTCCGTCGCGAGATAAGACAAAGAGTTGCTTGCTATCGCTGGTCCAAGCGAGGGGTTGGTTTAACAATGAGCTAACTTCGATTGGGATGTTGACGAGGAGGCGGCCGCTCTGACTGTCGTAGATTCGAACGGAGTTGCGCCACGTGGCAGTAGCGATGAGGCGTCCGTCGGGTGAGAATTTGGCTGCGCCTACCCATTTGTCGTGTTGCAATGGGCCAAGCAGTCGCTTGCGAGTCGAGAGCGACCGGACGCAAATATTCAAGTCATCCGATCCGGTCGCGATTTTCGTCACATCCAAAGAGACGTCCACCATACTTGTGTCCTTCGAACGTGGTCACCTTTTCATGGCTCTCCGCATTCCAGACCGTCACCTCACCACTATAGATCCCACTCACGATCCACTTTCCATCTCGTGACACTGCAATGTTCCAAACATTCAAACTTCCCGTATCCATTGGTGTCTCCACCTCCACGCCGTCTTCTACTCACCATCGTCGAATTCTTCCTTCCTGGCCACCGCTCACGGTGTGCTTCCCATCAACAAGGAAGGCGACTGACAATATCCTACCTCCACCATCGATTTCGATCAGTTTTGCTTGCTGTTGGTGAACGGTGCCGGAGGAGGAACTGTTTTCGCTCGACTCTTGGATCGCCGTCAGTATCCCACTCTCAAACTTCTCGCCAAGATACCCACCATTCCCTGACCCCCTGCTTATGCTCGAAGACATACTCGGTCAGTAGAAAGAAGAATGTGCGGTGGTCCACTTGCGGTACGCCATTGTTTCCTGGCATCACGTGCTTCTTATCCTCTGGGCGCTTGCTCTCACCCCCACCCATATCGTCATCATTGATTCGTTGTGGTGATCTGAGAGTTGTCGACGGGGAAAATCACGCTGGAAGTTGTTGGGAACGGAAAGCAACGACTAAACGGGCCACCCAACAGTCATACAATTCATGAATGGCGACAGCGGCTCGTTTATCCAGTACCAGTTATACGAATGCTTCGATTCGTTTTACAAAGCGTGCCCCACGAAGGGAGTTCATCCACAACTCCACACACTCCAAGCACGCCTGGCACATCTACATTGCAGTCTGACTGCCACTGGTGATGGTCGCTTCCGAAAAATAGGCCGAATAACATTTATTTTATTCAAGTTTACTAAAATAAAAATTATATTTGTCGATGTCTACCAACTTTGGAAGAGCTTTTCGTCACTCGCAAACACACGTTCTGAAAATCTGAGGTACCTTCCACCACGACGCCTCGTTCGAGATCACCCCCCTCTGAGCCCGACACCGGCATCACAAAGCTTATCAAGCATGTTCATACCGTGATATGAGGTTTACGTCAATGCCCGTGTCATTCCGAGCATGCTCATGTGCATCACATCGACCGCTCAAAGGTTTGCACACCTCGAGTTCGAGGAGGCGGGGTTACTTTCAGAGGCAAAATGCTACTCTCATCCTCTGGAACATTTAGAATGCAATCCTTCTTGTCATCGCTCACGAACAACCAGCAGCAATCTGGGACACTATCGGGTTTTTCACTGTCCACTAGAGCACGTCGCACGATGATGCGTTACGTGGAAATCTCGTCAACAGAAACGACATACCTCGGCACTCTTCGGGAGAGTTTCGACAACGGGCGGATCGGAATCATTACAGCCGACTTGCCACTTGTGTGAGCCACTGGAAGACGTGATCGTGCCAGTTTAACGTTTCAGTAATCTACAGCATTATGAGTGAGCGGAATGATCGAAATCTGGGGTATTCGAATCATAACAGCCCGGTCCATCTATGTACATATTGAACTCGCCAATTTATCAATACCTGGGTAGATAAGGGTTTAACCCCATTAATTCAAGGATGAGACGTAAAACGATGACGCTGATGTGGCTCCTCGAAGCTCCCGTCAAATTGAATCCCAAGGTCAGCTGTATGGTTGATTTCGATGATACAGTCTGTGTGAAACTTTCTTCAACGTAACCCTCATCATCATGCTGTCCAGGCTACCCGACTTCTGAACCCTCAGTACCCATTTTTACGTTTTTGCACGCATGAACTAGGTCCGGAACTTGAAGCGGGGAATATGAAGATCCAGTCCAGGATGATCTGAAATGGGCCCTAGGCAAACAGTGTCGACGTTCTTTCCGTACCTCTGGTCGGTTAGACTTCAGGATATCCGTTTTCAACGACATTAATGAAGGCTAGCTAATAATGCCCTGGCCCAGGCCTCGGAGGAGGCCGGCAGGCAATGGTTTCAAAATTCAGTGATCGTGTGGTATCGTTGTCGTGGAGTTCCCTAGTAGGAGAGGAGTCACAGTGCCAAGAGCGTCGCAGAGCAACTCATTACCGTCAAGAGCGATATCCAGGTCTTGTGATCATGACTGAATCCATACCCCTTAGGGCCAATACTAGTGGCCCGGCAGCCCACAAGGTGTTCGACGAGTTAAAGCTATGCCAATTTTATATCAGAATGCTACTCGTTGTCTTCTGATTTCGGCGTTGACGTTTTAGGTCTGGTTTGGGGAGACTACCAACTTTATGCAAAAAGACTTGATTTCGGTCAAACACTGTTGGAGTGAAGCCTGATCGATGATCCCCAACCAGTTCATTCTTACAACATTCATCGGCATCCATATCTATTGAACGAACAGCCGGAGGTCGTTACACATGAACTTTTGGCACAGATGGCAGACTCATCAAACGAACGGTGAAAAAAAACCTTTCACGCCTCGAGGCAGCTGGGATGGAACGACGGCGAAGCGAACAAACGTTATGTTCAGGGTGCTTGATGGATCAACCCTACTTGGTTAGGCTGGCTCACCCAACAGCCTAGACTTCGCGAACAATCCAAGTTGTTCTCTTGCACCGCCATCCCTGAATTGCAATGGGTGTTCCAGTTGAGGATTCATCCAGGGTATGATCAAGCAGTGGTTCAGCTTGAATATACTTGCATTCACAGCAGCAACCCAGATCTCACACTCGTAAGGAAAGCCGGAGGACGTCACCACATGGACCCCTGGTAGAGGTAAAACCGTCTGGATAACATTTGGTAGGCAACGAACCCGCCGCACCTCGGTCCTCGATGCAACCTAAACATAACAAATGTGGAGCGAACAACTTTAATTTTCAGGGTGCGTTCGAAAACAGAATGTACGGAATTAACCGAATTCGTTGAAGTCGAGTACTCCGTTGAACGACAGGACCTTCAAGAACCATCAATGCTGTCACTTTACACCCTTCCTCGGATCGCAATTGATTCTGAGTATGGACGCCTTTCTTGACCCGGATATCGGTTCAGCAATATACTCAGCATGCATATAAATGAGCCTTGCTCTCTCGAATTTCGTTGGGACGACCAGCGAACGCCGCTCACCTCCCATTAAGCTAGAGATCGTACGAACCAACATCCGTTAGAATGCCACCCCCGGTACATGATCCTTCACCCACGTTATTCACGCCAATCTAATCCTGCTGCTGCCATTCATCCCACTCTGTCGTTTTGCACAGATTCCTAACCTTGCACTCCAAGCGGCGATTGCACAGATCAAATCTATCTGTAACAAAAGCGAAGGAAGATCCCAGTTCTTTCCCTACGGTATGGAAATACAACTTTGACATGCGTGTCGAACGTCTAATTTCAATTGCCAATGTACTGTGTATTACATTCCGCAGGTGGAAGTGGTTACAAAGCCAGCATTACTCATTACTTTGAAAGCAGCACGGAAGTAGCAGCTTGCGCTGTCCAGCCTGGATCAGTAGCGGATCTACAGTCAATCGTGAGTTTCTTCAGCCAGAGTTTTCGCGGGCGATCTTGAACGTGTGACGTGTTAGATCAAAGTCATTGCGCAGACCCGTGTTCCCTTTGCGGTATGTCCTACTTCGCTCATTAGCGACGGAAGACTGCATGTTCCTTTCTAATATCCAGGTCAAATGTGGTGGACATTCGACCAACCCAGGATTTAGCTCCATTGGAGAGAATGGCATCCAAATCTACCTTGTTCGCTTGAACCAGATTGATATCGATGAGCGCAATAAGCTCGTACACGTCGGAGCTGGATGCCTTTTCGAAGAATTATATCAAGCACTGGATCCTTACGATCTTAACATCGTCGGTGGTTCTGGCCTGTCAGGGGTCGGGGTGGCTGGCTGGATGCTAGGTGGTGGGTACTCAGTCAAGACAAGTCAACACGGGTTGGGAGTAGACAACCTTGCGGCGGTGAAGGTTGTCCTCCCGAACGGTGAATTCGCAGAGGCAAGCGAGACGAACAACTCGGATTTGTTCTTTGCTCTCAAGGTATAGCATAAACCTTACTTTGACGCTTTCCCTGGGCCTGAGCTTTTTTTGCCAGGGAGGATGCAACAATTTCGGTATAATCACCGAATTCACGCTCAAAGCTCATGACCAAGGGGAATTCCACGTTCGTTTTCACCTCTCATCCTCCTTTCCATATGTTAATGTTTTCTTCTTTTACTGAATTATTTTGATTAGGATTTTACGCTCACTTACAAAGCCCGCTTTGCTGAAGTCAAAGCGGCCATCGGTAGGATCCTCGCGAAGCAAGATAACAAGGCAAACATCGAAGCTGCGTTTAGGCATTATAGTGAACCCGGCACTGTCAACCCTGAGGTCTGCCCTGCCCCTGGTTCCAGTGTAAAAGTTGATAATGTTCTGATTTCTGATGCCGCATCCTGCAGGTCATGCTAACAGTCCACTGCGTGTATGATGGCACCTACCCTGACGAAGACCCTTTCGCAGAACTGAAGAAGCTCCAACAAAGCGATAATGGCAAGTGTGGTGACTCTTAATCTGGATGAGAATGATAACTTTGTCCCAACAGGATCTGTCATCTCATTGGGGCCCATCAAGCCTAGCTCCTTCCTGTTGGCAGACCTACGCCGCTCGTATCATAATGGGACATACGATATTCTGAGTGAGCTTCCAGAAAATGCAGGGATGTGAGTAGAAACGCGCTTTCATGATTGAATTTCCATTTCCAAACAACAACTCCGTCAGCTTCGATATACCTCTAGACCGTCCCAAGCCACCAATGGTTGGCATAAGTCAATTTCCACGGTAAGTTCCATCTAGGGTAGCTTGTTTTCATGAATGACGACGCAAATGTGCCAGTGGTCGGTGGGGTAACGTTGTGGTGGACGAATTTACCCCAGGTATCATCGATGAGATCGAAAAACTATCGTATGTAAGTGCATTCCGCACCCGCGTTCCCGAACGGTACTGACCATACTGACAATGTACCCCAATCGTTCCAGGAATCTGCCAAAGAGATAGCACAACATGGCGGTACCCGAATCTCCATCGGGTTCTGGCCCTTCACCAAAGCCATGTTTGACAAGGCGACACCCTCTGCCTGGCCCCACGTAAAAGGCAAGCCAAACTGCCCCATCATCGTGTATTTCACCTGGGAGGGCAAAAACAACGACGATTACTGGATCAATACCATGACGCAGACCCTGTCCAAACTTAGAACAAAGGTCCTTGAGGAACGTCCCACCTCCAAAGGTCTCCCGTATTTCATCAATACGGCGTTCAAGGAAGTAACGACCGCGGAGGATCTATACCGCGAAAATTTCAACACCTTGAAACAATTGAGGACGAAATACGATCAGAATGGTGTCATGGATCTTACCGGTGGGTTCAGGATTCCTCGTGCGTAATGTGGGGTAGCCAATGAGGAGCGAGCGAATGCTACGAAGGAATGATGACGGGCGGGCGTACAAGTTGATAGTTGTACGATCATGCATATGATGTTGTATGATGATTTCGTGGTAGCGACGACAAGAATTTTGAAATCAATGTATGATTCTCCACTCATGTTCTGGATCGATTGTGATGCTTTCGGTGATGAAGACGACCATACGGCATCTCTACCCGGGTAATCTGACGAGGTTGAAAACGAGTTAAGAATGAAAGTATGATCCCCATGATGGATCTTACTAGTGGTTTAGGTTTCCTCGTGCGCATTAGGGTGAATGTAAACGCAGCCAAGTACTGAGAGTGGCGACTTGTAGTTTTCGAATCCGTTTATGTATCATTCTCGACCAAATGTGTTCGGCTATAAGGTTCCTTTGAATCCAACCCCGAAACACACTGGACGTAGGAACTCAAGTTATTCCGACTATGTATGGGTTACATATTACCACGCGAAGTTCGAGCTTACAGAAAAGAGGGTTGTATTTACCTGGTAACATATTGAACAAAACTTGTCCGTGCAAGTGACTCTGCTCACATCCTCTTCCTTCTCCTCGTCCTCTTGAAAGCCCTCCATGACAAGCACCAGACTGCACTCAACAAACCCACCGGCGGGAGTAGCCAGCTCACCATCCACCCCCACCCCACCGTCCTCTCTAGCTTCCCGAGACATGACATCACCTCCCCGTCAAGATCCGTGAGCGAGCCTGAGTTGTCGATGACGAGGTCGGCGTATGCGACCTTGGAAGTGATTGAAAGCTGTGAGTTGAGTCGAGAAGACGCATCTGTGCGAGCAGATTTGTCCCGGGCCATGAGACGTTGAAGTTGAAGTTCCGGAGAGCTAGCGAGAACATGTGGTAAAGCAGCACACAAGACGAGAGCGAAAGCCCGACATACCAGTACACTACAATGACCCTGCCCATCCACTTCCACAGGCCCCCTTCGATCAATAGCGGAACGTCCACCACAGCAATCTTTTCGCCTTTCAGCCAAGCCTTGAGAATGCCCCAAAGGATTGCTCGTGTGACGGCGGGATGCACGATCCCGTTCAGAATTTTTCGCTGCTCCTCGTCATTGAAGATGATGCTGCCGAGCTTCTTGCGGTCGATGGGGCGGGTATACCAGTCTTGCTCATCTGAATCTAAGCCTGAGCCTGGGCGTGTCGGATTCACAGAAGAGGGTAAGAGTACACCCTTCCCGAATGCCTTGACGATTTGTTTGTGTCCGCGAGTGCCAGGCTCGACGACTTGTCTCGCAATTAGGTCCGCATCGATGATTGGGATGTCATGAGAAGCAAGGAGCGCGGAGACGGTTGATTTTCCGGTTGCTATACCGCCCGTGAGACCGACGACTTGGGGTTGGAAGAAATAAGAAAGTGTCAAGTTGTGACAGAGGAAAAGCAAATACCGAGCATCCGAGTGCTTGTTGGTTAACCGATGAACTATACAATTGCTGGATTCAATTCTTCTTGCCAGTGAGCGAGCTTGGGTCGACCGTGTGCGAGTTCCACTAGTTCGGGAGCCAACCAGGTTTTTCAATGATTATTGTGGTTGTCGGAATCCTACGCATGGTCGTTGTACATGTCTAGGTCACTTCTAGTACAATCGTACGTGGTCAACGTGCTCTATGACACCATAAAGACCTAGTATCCATTATGTCTATTATTACTAAATTACTATTTAATCAGCCAGTGAACGAGAACTTGAATTTGAACAAGTCGAGCCCATCGTCTCCATCTGGAGGCTCAGCGAGCTCGATCTACAGGACAATCCACGTCAGCAAAAAAAAGCTATTTGAGCCCGCAGGGCGACTTAACGGCTGTTCCATTTACTCTCCATGCCTTGATAGTAGCTGGATCCAGGATTCTGGAGACTAGATGTCAGCACGGCCTGTACTGAGGTATAACCTAGGCACTCACCCGAAAGACTCGTCCGCGAGGCGAGGGATGAGCCATACATGCGAGTTCAAGGAACTAGGACTAGCCTCAAAGGCATTTATGCTAGTTCCATCTTCCGATACTCGGAGAGCGTAATCCCTTTGGCCATCGCTCACGTACAGCCGATAATAATCTTTTTCATTAACGACGTTTTGTACTATCCACTGGATTGTGTGTAAGAATACGTTGAACTCGGGCAGGAAATCGGAGGCTTCAAACGTACCTTGGCAACTACACACTGCTGAATAGGTTTGACGACAGGTGGATCAGCGACATCCAGCCCAATTTTGTATGTATCATGGAAGGGTGTCATCGTGCCAAAGGGCTCACTTGGCTGCGGCATGATGAAAGTTGAGGGAGGGAGGGTTGGAAAAATTTGATAGCTAGCTGAAAACCACAAATGCGGGATGTAAACCTTTATCGAGTGCTCGGATAGTGAGCTTCATTCGACAATGGGTGAATAATTGCAATCTCAAGCTTCCATTCTGGCGCGCCAGGGAATGACTCTAGTCTTACATCGACGTACATGTTCAAGATCTGTCACCAAAGAAGGTTGATATCTAAAATCCGCAAGACCACCGGTCAGCCAGAGAACGTGAAGCTGAATTTGAATGGCTCAAGCCCATCATCTCCAGCGGGAAGGGGAGCAAGTTCAATCTATATGATAATTCGCATCAGTAAGCGAGTGCTTTCGGGTCGACACAACGACTTAACGGCTGTTCCGTTCAATTTCCATGCCTTATGAGTGAGCATATCTTGGATACTGTGAGCTAAGCATCAGTATGTACTGTAGTCGGGAGTTCTGGTACTTACTAGTAATACTCGTCCGGAAAGCGGAAAATGCACCACACATGTGAGTCCGAGGAGGCGGGGCTACCTTCAAAGGCGGAAATGCTAGTCTTATCCCCCGCAGCATTCAGAGCATAATCCTTCTCGCCATCGTTCACGAACAACCGGTAGCAATCTGGGGTATCGTCGAAGTTTTGCACTGTCCACTAGAGTGCATGCGATAACACGCTAAACTTGGACGATCAGAGATCTCGTTGATAAACCCAACATACCTTGGCAACCGCACCCTTCGGGACAGCTTTGACAGTAGGAGGACTGGAATCATCTAAACCGATTTTGTGCGAATTGCAGAGCGGCTCGATTGTTCCAAAGGCTTCAGTAATCAACGACATGATCATGAAAGTGGAATGGGGGAGTTTTGAGGCACTAGCGCATCTATACTTCGCCATTTTGAGTTCATAACAGCTGCCATTATGATACAACAGGGATCGATCATGGGGTCGCCCGGTCGTGTGGGATGGACTGATGCCGGTGCTTGAGTGGCCCTTCCGCTCACTTACTCAAGCCCTGTCAGGGTGTTTTTCGGACTAACCCCGGGCCTAGATTGGCACAATTATGGGTTCGAATGTGACAGCGATCGATCGATCGATCAAGAGGTTCTCGACTAATCCTGGCACCGTAATTCCCCTTGCTTGCTTTTGATGACTTAGGAATTCACCTGAAGCCCATGCAGGTATAAGAGGGTCACAACCTTGCTGAAAGCCACTGGTTGATGTTCTTGAGACAAGCTGGTGAATTCCTAGTCTTGGGCGTATGTTCTTCCCAAGACTGGCGTCCTGACGTACGTACGTGGGGCGAACAACGTTATGCTCCATAGTTGTCGAGAATAAATTGTGGGGTTTGTCACTGTTGAAACGTTGAAACCCCGAACCGAACCGAGTGGAGTTGCCTGGCAGGTTACCTCATCGGCCCTCTACCTGCCAGCGGAACTTGCAAAAATCGGTGTCACTGTTCTTCAGCGCCACATTTGCACTCATGACCCTGAGTGACGTTATCACTTCACGACCGTTTGGACAATTCCTTCGTAACTAGCAAGCCCTCTCGTTTGCTGATGAGCACCTAACCGATCCTAAAAAGCGTCTTACAGCACGTATCCCTTTTATATCACCTCGGGGAGGCTCCCTCCCCCTCGGGTAGTTTTTCAGACGCAGTTCCTAGATCGCTTTGGTGCAGGCTCGAGTTGGGCCCGAGTGTCAAGAAGACCTTCATCAACTCTAATATTGCTTGTTGCTGTGATAGATCTTGAACCTGCCTTCGTGAAATTGACCGTTCTCCGCTTGCCATGCGATGATCGATCCCAAGCTCATGCACCAAAATATTGAGTAAAGATGCGGGACGTAAGCCTACAAACGTGGAGAGGGCCAGACCGCTTGTCATGTACGAAATCAACCATTCCATGCCAATCGTCGAACTTGGACAGGAACTTCTAGAACTTCCACCCCTGGATCGCAATGAGGCTCCCTCATCGATCCGAGTAATCGCTTCTGTGGAATGTTCGGCATGGGTGCATGGGTATAAACGACGTATGCTTCCCCGGCTTTCGTTGGGACGATTGAACGTCTCCCACCTCCCGTCGGCAATCAGCTAGAGCTTGCTCAAAGCCACCCATCAAAATGCCAGTAAGCACTCCTTTACCTTCGTTATCCAAGCGAGTTCTGATCAGCTACGATTTTCTCGCTTTCTTGCTCTGCATAGCTATCTAGTAACCTTGCAATGCAAAATGCCATCGCAAGGATCAACATCATTTGTGATAAGAGCGAAGGCAGATCCCAATTCTTTCCTTTTGGTACGGAAAGCTACATATGTATCGAATGTCTGATTCACTGTCAACTTGCTATGTATTTTACTCCGCAGGTGGAAGTGGTTATAAAGCCAGCGTTACTCACTACTTCAATAGTAGCACGGAGATATCGACTTGCGCTGTCCAGCCCGGATCAGTGCAGGATCTACAGTCGATTGTAAGTCTCTTTAGATGGGCCCTCCGGGAGCGACCTAACAGCAAAACGAACATTCAATGTACTAGGTCAAAGTCATTGCAGATACCCGT
>JBBPQP010000661.1:0-19584 GCA_038092555.1 Boletus subgraveolens
ACTTATTTTATCTTGAATATGGTGCTTGATAAGGCTCTCTAGATAGTATTTCTCATAGTATGAGGGTGAAGGAAAGTATTATTGATTAAATTGATTAAATTGAGTGCCTGAGTATCATTCTTTGTCTCCCTAGTCATAATTTATCAAACAATAACCTACTTGCTACTATGGGCAAGTTTTGAATAGCAGTGACTACAAAGCCCAGTCTTATGTGGTTGTATTTCCTGATGAACATATGTAACACACTATGGACCTCCCTAGACCAGTTTGAGAACAAATATTCCTAGAGGAAAGCCCAAGAAAGAAGAAAACAACAATATTATATCTTAGAAAGGTAAAAATGGAATTTGAGATAATTAACATTGGATAGTGGGGTTTCTATATGCTGTCTTATACTGAATTACATAAAGGTAACATAATATGACCCTTACCAAATGTACATAATCAAAACTAAAGGTCAAAAAAGTGTTCCAATGAGTCATCATTTGAAATGACTGCCATTCTCTTGGGTCTGACCCAAATCTCTTGATTCCTGTTGTGGTTTCTCTAGGAGCAACCACTAGCCGGACTCAACACAGCTAACACCAATACTGGCAATGGGACAAGATGGAAAAAGATAGTAGTCTTGGTCCTTAATCAATATTTCCAGTCCTGAACCGTAGACGCCAGGTGGACAGAAATGACAAGTGGATTAGACTGAGGTGCTACAATATGATGTATAGGTATATATACTGTTGAGGAATGTGCACGGACCAAGTGCTGTAAATAGTAATGACTATGTATGGTCAAATGAAAGTACACGAGTGTGAGAAAGAGAATTTGATGATGGGAAAAAGAAGTATAGCATTGTGAGAGAAGAGTGGAAATTAATAACACATGCTATGACATCATTGTGATCAGGTGACCTTTCCCATGGTCATGTGCAATGTGTTGAATAATATGAAGTAAAGTGTTGTTCAAGTAGAGTGTAAGAAAAGTTTGAAAATATTACATATCATAACAATTCCTGGATCCATAGAAAGCCAAGAGTACATACATCAATTCATACACTACCCATGTTAGGGTAAGGGTTAGGGGTTATCGCATTTTGGGTCATTTAGTGTAAAACATGCAAACATTGGAACACTTTTTTGAGCCACTGTAGTTAATATTCATAGAGATATTTAGCAATGTCTATATTTTTAGGTAATAATAGAGCTAGGGTTGTGAAATTTATTGATTACTCACCATTCCTTGGGTGAGATAATCCAGAAAAATAGAGGTGGATAGGTCATGCTAAGGGACATCTGGCCCCAAAATATCAGAGGATTCTAATTATTTGAAGTGGTAGAAATTTAAGGTTTTTGGGTAGTATTTTTCTGGCAATATATAAAACTAGTTTGATGCAAGTCAGTGGGTACTTCTCACAGGTACAGGGGTCTTTACCCATGATGGATATATCCAAGAGTATACACAAGATGGGTTAAATTCAAATGCAAACAAATAAAGTTGTAACAAGATGAGGACAACAATTATCTGAAGGTGGAAATGAGGTCAAGGATGCAGAGACAACCATGAACACAAACAATTTCATTTGTGTTCATTTTTGTATATTGAAAGGATTGGAGGATCAACACAAATATAAGTTTCTATTTGTGTTTGTTCATGAATGTGACTAGATGGGTTGGAATAAATAAAAACAAACACAAATAGTTGCCATTTATGTTTGCATTTGTTTGTATTCAAGTTTGGGATGAGAGTGTGTCATACCATGAACTAGAATTGGATGAGAGCAGGATAAGGAGGACAAAATAAGGTGAAGAAATGAAATGGGGAGGGAATAGGGACAAGGACAATGATAAGGGGGTGACAGTGACAGTGACAGTAATGGCCTGAGATGAGAACAGGGACAAGGTGAGAGGTGGGGACAATAATAGGGCAAGACAGAGTAAATAAAAATATAGGAGCAACTGTTACAATGCAGGTGATCTTCAAGTGTACTCATAGATCTCTTTAGTCAAGATACCAGCAATTAGCACCTACTTAGAAGTAAGGTGGAGACTTATAGAAGTCTGGATGGGAGAATATCAAAAGATATGCATAAATTGCATAGAACTAGCTGGGGAGCTATTCTATGTGACAGAGGTTTTTATATAGGTTTTACCAGGAGGCAGTACATATAAAATGTGGAAATGGTTAGTTCAAGGAGGACAGAATGAAGGGAACTGATGAGATCAGAAAGATAAATAAATAAAAAATGGTACAAAGGAACTATGATCTGATCAGAGTATGAGTTGATCAAAGTAGTGTTGCTGCAACTCCAGCTACAAGCTAGCTTTAGCCATAGCCAACAACCTGGCTAGCTGTACAGCTTTGTTAGCCAGTTTCAGCATTAGTGCTGGCTCATCTATTTTCAAATAGCTGCAGCTTTGGCTTTTAGCCAACTAGTTAAAGAGCTTAGCATTGAGTATCTACAAGATCTAAGGAGCCAGCTAAATACAATTTATCATTTATGTATGCCAATGAAATACTAAATATATATGTATGACAACTGAGCTGCTATGAACACAACTTAGATTTATTTAGAACTTCCTAATTGGATGTCAGTCAACTCTGATTACTGAAATCATCAGAACAGAATGATTTGTAGTCCTCATATTCATTGTCATAGAGATCTGCATGTTGGAATGGAGAGGTGTTGGCTACAAGTGGGATATGTGCCTGGGAAGATGCTTGGTTAAGCAGATCTGCATAGTTGTTTGGAGGGAGTCCTGTGAGATGAAGTACTCATAGACCTGCATGATAATGATGACAGACTGCTTGGTGTTGGCAAGTGTTGTCTTGCCACAAATGCTGAGCACCTTCTTGTCATGAATCATGCTGGAAAAGACAATGAGCACAAATGAGCAAATGACAGTGAGGACAGGATGTGACATACACAGACATCAACTGGTTCAAAGAAAATGGGTCCACAGTGGTATCAACATCAACTGTGAACAAACACTTGTAAAACATCAGGTTGACACCAATCACTTGCTCTGAGAAGACCTTTTCTGGGAATTGATCAAAGAAATACCATTTTTTGGCATCAGCCTGGCATGTTACTTGACAAAAAATTGTACACTGTCATTGTTCTCACTCATTGAATGGCTTGATCCCTTGCTAGTTCTGCCAGGATCCAAAGAATCAATTTCATCATCCTCAAACTGTCAACAACTTGCTTAGAAACACAAATCAGTCAAGGAGTTGCTCAATACATACAAAGACCTACCAGATGGTCTTTTCATTGGCCATCTCAATCACTTCAATTGTGGGACCTCCCTGGGCAGTTGTGTCATTGGAGTTATGTTCTGTTCCCATGTCATCAACTACAGTACTTGTATGTTTGCTCTCACCAGAGTATATTTTGTAGCTGGTCAAATAAAAATCAGGACACAGTTTAAAGGGAGCAATTACTATCCACGGAGAATCATATGGGGAACTGGTTTCTTAGTAGCAGCATTGGAGTGAGGTGCTCAAAGGAGCATCTTGGCTTGTACACAAATAGAGGTTGTCACTCCAGGAACCAAAGGGATCTCTCAGAAGAGAAATAGTGGCCACTGTTAGTTTTTGAAGGAGGTCCATCCAGGTTGTTATGACCAGTGTAACAATGGTACACATTCGTAAATGTGTTGTCTTGTTCCTTCCCTAGGTCAACTCTTTAAGAAGAGTTAAGGGTGAACAGCTTAACTAATGTCAACAGTACTGGGACTGGCCCAGAGTTGGTAGAGGGGAGGATGAGAGAGAGGAAGTGAGGCATGAGGGAGGGGATCTTGAGGAACAAGTGACAACACAAAATAGTGTATATCAAGGTTAAGGAAAGAGATAGGTATAGGTGGTGCTCCAATATATATAGTAGCTACTTTAGGGTAGGTATCAGAGTCCTAAAGATAAATAAGGGAAGGACGTGTCACATCACATAGCATGTGAAGTAAACAGATGGTCAGGAATGGGAATGCATAACCTGTGAGAGAAGGCTATGTAGGAGAGCAGTGTCTATGCAAGTCAAGAAGTATAAGTAAGAGTCATAGAGGAAGAAGGGGAATCCCAAAGGCAGTGAGACAGGAAAGTACCTGGAGGTAATGAAGGGAGGCTATCCCTCGAAGAGGGACTTGTCTAAGAGGTCAGCCCACATGGAGGAAGGGATTGGGTAATCTCAGAGATCTGAGAAGATCTTAGTGAAGAGGAAGGAGCCTGGGTGGTTGAGGTGGGATGGGGGGGTAACCAACAAAGAGATAGGAGTCGAGAGATGAGAAGGAGGAGAAGGAGAAAATGAATATGGGGTCTCCTCAACCATAACACAGGTAATATGTTGATAATAGCAACAAGAGTCCTTCGAAGAAGGAGGAAAAAGAGAGGGCAAGGGTAGAGGGCAAGCAGGAGGGGGTTGCAGGGGATGAATGATAATAACCACAAGAATATACCATAAGGTAGTACACTTAGAGTATAGATTAAAGTTAGAGAAAAAGAGGTGTTAGAACAAAGCTCTAACTTATATACCCTAGCTATCAGGGCTTTAGGGCAGGTATGTCCCAATCTGGTGATGGTGGTCCATGTGCAGTCTAACCTTAATATAGTAGGAGGCATATCTATAAAAGGAAACCTGGTATCAGTCTAGTGAGATAAACAACAGAAGTGGAAGGTGGGTACTTCTGTGGGAAGGTCATGAGCATAAGAGCACATTGTGGGAATCATTGTATTGTGACATGTCATAATGGCATGTGAGTGATTACATGGGTGAAGTGAGGTTGAGGCACAATATGAGGAGAGGGTGGTGTCTCAAGTGAGGTGGGGACTTGACACAAGGTAAAGAAACCACTGAGGGGTGGTCTGGCAGATGGCACAGGAGGGTGGCTGTGCAGGAGGAGCACTGGGTGGGGCAGTGTGAGGGCAGGAAGATCAGGAAGGTGATGTTCCAGGAGGATCTGGAAAAGATCCAGGGAAAATCCAGGATCAGGCAGTATAGGAGGGCAGCTGTGCATAGAGGGCACTATGGGGAGGGCATGAGGTTGTGGGAAGAGAAAGAAAAAGACCAGAGGTGCACCAACACTGTAACAAGGGCAATCATTCAGGACTATTTCCATGCCTATGAACCTAAACTTGTGCATCAGTGCAAGACCAATCAGCTTTGTCATCATCACTTTTGGGCTGCTGGCATCAACAACATCTGGGCCATTGATCAGCATAACAAGTGGCTCTGCTCCAGTTTAGCTCTGCATACAGGAATTGAGCCATTTTCTGTTCACATTATATGGATGAAAGTGTGGCATTCCAACCACAATCCCCAGTTAATATTATTATATGTATTACCTCAAAACTGTCCAATAGCTCAGATGTAAGTACATATTACTCTATTATTAGATGTCATGGCACTCAATTCTCCTAGATATTCTCCTTGTCACACAGAGCAATCCAGGAACTGAAAACTTTGGTGTCACAAATGGACAAACAATGCTCTGTCAGATGCTTGACCCATCCTTGACTGGCTTTATTCAACACCACTGGATGCACTTGAAAAAAAATGTCAGGCCAGAGATTGCCTGGTCACAGTTTTGCTGATGATTCACACCCAGATTTGAGGCCATCCTGCAGCAAGGAGTAAACAATGGTTGGTACAACCCTGACAATACACTTCAGCTGTAAGTCCCAGACCAGCCATCTCAAACTCACAGATCATGGTGAAGCTAATGTTTTGTTAGCATGGTGTTTTGGTGGTTATTCATTCCTTGGCTCCAGGTGGAACTTGACTATTATTAATATTGTGTCAATAATACATTGAAATGGCAGAATTGCAACAAGGTATACATATCTCCATTCCATATATTAGATTGCTGCTTATAGCATTGGTTAAGATACTTTTGCATGATATGCCTGAGCTTATATTCCAAAATTCTACCAGTTATGGTGCCCTCAATTTTAATGTATGTACTTCCTTGTTTCATGTTTATTCATGTCCAACATATAACTCAAAACAGGTCCCCATCAATCAGACAGTTATTGACACTGTCTGTGGGCTCTACATCAATACTGCTCATCCTGTGTTTGATCTTGTTTCTCAGCACCTCAGTCACTTCATTGGGGGCTGTTATGATCATCTGGGGCATTCTGCCCTTGAATGCAGTTCCATATGGAGCATTTACCTCAACATTATCTTGGCTGCTCAGCAGTATGCAGAGATCTCTCAAATTTTCACATCCTTTAGCTTCAAGGAGGCTGCTTCTGAAGAACTTGGACTAATATCAGACCAGCAGAACTTGCCTGAAAATAACAGTGGGTACATGGGTGGTGTAGGCAATGGCTATGGTCTTTGTATGTTAAGTTACTTGCTTGTACTTTTGCCTTGCTTGCTGATATAGGCTCTAGAGCAAGAACATCACTGTGGGTTGGATGAGCTAGATGTTGAGTGCAAGCAGGCTGGTGTAAAACCTGAAAACAATGAGATGGACATTACATCACTTATTGTAACAGCATTCTCTGATGAGAAGGACTCTGAGGACAGGATGATGCTTTGGTTGATATATGACATACTTTCTCTACACATTTTTTTCAAGCCATTGGACAATGAAATAATATTGCTACAGGGAATACAGAGAATTTGAACTGGAGTGTCTGAGGTCTTGTAATGCTGTCTACCCTAATTTAGTATCCCACATGATGAGCTTTTGATCCACAAGAGCATGGTTGTCCTGCTTTTCATAAATATGATGCTCAGTAGGATGGTAATATTTATGAGATAGTTTGCCTTTAGCACAACCTTCACAGATGAAGTCTATTGAAGGAATCTCAATATTGGAACAGTTGTTAGTACTGTATGCTATTGGGTGTGTGGAAGAATGCCTTTAAAGGAATGTTCAAAACAATGATAAAGAATATCATATTTGATGGTTTGGTCATATGAATTCATGGGTTTGTATCAAGTGGTAAGCTTCTAGTGTATATACCCCAGCTCAAATGTGACCAGGAATGAATGGGGCAAGAATAGTGCCATTTTCATAAGTCATCATAAGTTGGTTAGCATTACCATGATGCAATAAATGACCACAAGAAATGAGGCAGATATTAAAATCTGATATTTGTCTGACAATATGGAGTTGGAGAATATGTGAATTTTGTTTGCTGTTCATCTGTCTGACTAACACACATCATTGTCCAACTACATGAATTACCCCTCCAGCAGTCTACACTGGCAAGCATGCAGTGCCTGTTGCGGTCATGAAGGAGACCCCTTACCAATTTCCTTCTACGTCTCCTCCTCCTCGTCCATCGACTCCAATCCCCTCTTCGATCACCCCTTCCCCTCATCTCGACCATCCTGGAACCTCCTTCTTCTCCTCCCTCTTCTCCGACTTAAGGGACTACGACATCCCTTCCTCCACGTGGGCCGACTTGTTGGATGAGTCTCTATTTGAGGCTTAGACCATTGGACGGACATCTCCGGATACACCGCCTTCCCTCACTGCCTCCGGCAGTTCCCCCTTCTTCTTTTACCTTTGGCAATCTCCTTTTATCTCTGACTCGTTCTTACTCATTATGACTCGTCTACAGACACTGCCTCCTCATAGCCTCTCTTATGGCTATTCATGTCCCTCTTATTCCACGGTTCATTTATCTCACGTGCCTCGCGACGCGACGCGTCTTTTCCTTATTTATACTTCGGACTCCGATACCGGCCCTAAACGTCCTCAGTATATATATTAGGACGCCGCCTGTATCCTTCTTTCTTCTTAACCTTAATCTACACTATTTCGTGTGGACTTCCGTTCCTTGAGATCCCCTCCCTCATGCCTTGCCTCACTGCAGCCTCATCCTCTACTCTTCCAACTCCTGGCCAGTCCAGGTACTGCTAGCTTAGCTAGGCCGTTCACACCAAACTCCTCTTAAAGAGTCGACCCGGTGTAGGAACGAGGTCTCGACTTAACTCCTAGTAGGAGAGGCCAAGTCGACGACACACGAACATGTACCATTGTTACAGGTCATAACAGTGCCTTTGGGTTCTTCATATTCAACAAAGTCATCACAACTACATGTAAAATGCATTAAAGCACTAGAATCAAGGATCCATATCTAGAGATCTGCATGGATATGGATAATCCTTGATGGGTCAGGGTATGGGTATTCATGAGTACAAGTATAGATTAGGTTTTGATGATGACCCCTGTTCCCATGATCTCAAACTGTGGATTATACATATACTTGTGCCCATTTTTAGTACTATTATACTTTATACACAATCAGCATGCATATTATACTGTCATTGTTATGATAGATGGCTATACTTTCTTCTTTGGCTAGCTTGCCTCCTTAGATGGGTGTGATTCATAACTTTGCCTAGAATTAGAATCTTGTGACCAAACACTTCCCTTCTCTCTGATCCAGTATTGTCACAGCTCAGCTAACACTGAGCCAGCTCTGGTGTAACCTGGCTTAGCCATTTATGCAGCTTGGCAACTCAGCTTGGCACAGCCAGCTCTCAGTTGGGTGACAGTCAAGTCAGCTGCAAGCCAACTTCAGCCAGCTTCAGCCAATTTGATCTGCATGTACCATACAAATGGAGTTATATACATATGAACACAGTCTGTAATACATATGGTAGTATGAACATTTATACAACCATTTTCAATATAATTGTGACTCAAGAAATGGTGGAAGTGATTGCAACAGAAGTCTGATGGCAATCAGAGTGTAGACTTATGAACAGAGAAAAATATCAAAATGGATATCATATGTGTGATGGTGATAATTGATTAGACAACTTACTTGTATCATTGTATCTTGAAGTCCCCAACAGCAGTGCCTTTGTACATGGATGAGCCAGGTGTCCTAGCAAATCTGCAGCCTTTCTGAGCTGGAGTTACAGGGGCCATGGATGAGGGAGGTCTGAAAGGAGAAGCCAAGTCATCATGGACAGCCAGGTGCAGATCAGGTAGGTAGATATTGTACAAAGCAGGTCTGGCATTGATACTAAAGAACAATGATTGGACATTGTCATAGTCTGGTTCTTCTGAAAAGGAAAGACTGTGAGTATAGGAGAGGAAGAACACAAGCTCCCATGGTAGCTGTTATGATATGTAATATTTTCAAACTTTTCTTTATGAACACTTGTACAACATTTTACTTCAACTATTTAGACACATTACACGTGACCGTGGGAAAGGTCACCTGATCACAATGATGTCATAGCATGTGTTATTAATTTCCGCTCTTCTCTCACGTGCTACACTTCTTTTTCCCATCATCAACTTCTCTTTCTCACACCCGTGTACTTTCATTTGACCATACTTAGTCATTACTATTTACAGCACTTGGTCCATGCTCATTTCCTCACACTATATAAACCTGTACAGTATATCGTAGCACCTCAGTCTAATCCACTTGTCATTGTCATTTCTGAACTCTGATTAAAGATCTAAGGCTACACCTCATCTCATCTCATCTCTACTCTTTTGGCTTATTGGTGTTTGCCTCGTCGACGTCCAGCTAGTGGTGGTTCATTTGAGCTATCATTACAGTAGCCCAGAGCATAACACCTCAACTGGAGTTTCCCACTTCATCCTAAGGATTGATGATGGGACTATGGGGTTGGCTTGGAGCCAAGGGAGTGGGTCACAAGATAGATATATTAAAACATAGATGAGGGACTCAAGGTCATCATGACATCCCAACTCTGCTCCCAGGTGGCTGTTAATTGAGGCAAAGATTGGAGTGCCTGTGAGGCAACAAGAGTGGCAAAATGGAATGTGATCACCCTATTGGAACTATCTGCATCCTCATAGAGGAATATGTGGGGTGACAGCAGTATGGAGAATGATGGTTGAATGGGAGCTACTCACAGACCTGTGAAAGAGGTGGTAGTGGCAAGGAGTGGCAAGTGACAATGTTAGTCTCTACTTCAATAGAGTAGAATGGAGAGCAGTGTCATATTAGATTGAGGAGTGAGTATGATGAGGATAGTAGTTCCTTCAAGGGAACAGGGGCTGTAGTCAATATGGACTAGCACAGAGTCCCAAAGTAAAGGATAAAGATAAGTGCTATTAGCACCTCTGTACTAGAGTATAGGATCTGTGTCTACAGTATATGCTTCCTTAGATTGTAGTAGGGCATTCAGCCCAGTATAAGTATTCTAAGATATAAGATTAAAGAGGAGTTACAATATATATGAATAACTCCTTATGATAAAACCCTAAGACCTATAGATAAGAGGTCTTATCACTATAGGTTAGACCACATGGTAAAGGCTAGAATATCATGTCATAGATAAGAGTAGAACCCTGTAGAACATCAAAAATGTCTCCTATCACCCAGTATGATCTAGAATACCCTGAGACCTGGGTAGAGGGCATGATGTCATGATCTAGACATTAGAGTGAAGGGTATGATGCAATATCTGTTACAGGATGTGACAATCTAGAACCATATGACTCATAAGTCATGCCCTGTTAGGACTAAGAATGGTCTAGGTGCTTTGTAAGACCTGAAAGAGTCTAGAGCTGGTCTAAGTCTAGATTAGAGTCTATGTTACGGTCATAATCGGATATTCTTTTTCTTTATCTTATTAGATCATGTGATAGTCACGTGTGCTCACCCAGATCACTTTCTCTAGAGCCACTAGATGGACTCGCACTATGGACACACATTGTTTTTTTTCTCTTTTCCCGATCAGATCTGAGATCCAATCCTGATATGGTTATATTATTTTACACATTCATCTCCGTCATGCTTCCATTCCACTCTCACCATTAACATGTGTATTTAATCACCATTCCTTCTATTCCACATGCCTATGCCTCACATATTTAATTACCGTCTACCCTATGCCCTAGATCATAGATCTAGACACAACATGTACACACTTAGTATGAATATATAAACCCAGAAGACTATGACTGGAATCTCCAGTCTAGTCTCTTTGGATACTTCCATCTAAAGCAGGACTCAGGAGACCTTAGGGCTCATTTCATCTTTCCTTCCATCTTTCGACTTGATATTAATAGTTTGGTGTTGCTTGAAGCATTAGTTGCTTTAGATTATTTCAGTCTAGTACTTAGTTCTAGCCAATAACCGTATCTGGTAGAAGTCCAGATTGGTCTGTCAACCATTAGTGAATAATAGCATACTGAATCAGGATACTGTGGACGTAAAACATGAAAGTATGAAATATAATACCACAGTTCTGACACACCCATTGCTAAATTGCAATAGCTCCATACAATCCTGAAGTTGACCATGAAGACAGTTTGGGCATTGCTTCCCAGACCCATTAGAATGTTTTGAGGTTTGACATTGCTGTGAATATGGCCATGTGGGTGGATAAAGCAAAGGTGGGAGATCTGGCCAAAACAACAAATATAAGTGTCAGTAATAAAGCATGAGTCATGGATGACTTGGTGAGTGACATACCATTTGATCTGCAACATGGATCATGGTACAGATATTAAACTTCTTGTGTTGGTTGAGAAGTTTGTGCAGCGATGGGCCAAGAAGATTGAGAACAAGGGAGTCATAACTCACCTCCTGGCCAAACCAATATGCATGCACAATCCCAGCTCCACTCTTGAGTTCCTTCAAGATGCAGTATTCCTGCTCCACAGACAATTCACACAGTCCCAATGTGGTTTAGAGTTTCAACTTGACAGCATATGACTGGTTGTTGATTATGTTGACAGCCTTGTATATTCTAGCTTGAAAAGATCAACTAATTATGTAGCACACTACAGTTGCTTGGGTAATTGTCCGTGTTTACAGTCAATGGTCACTGGTCACCAGTCAGATTCCAGTCACCACCATAGAGTTCAGTAAAAGAGGACTCACCATAGGACCCTGAGCTGATATTTTCTTTGATTTGAAATCTACCATCCACTTGGACTGGAACAAGAGTGGTGGGGGGTTGAGTTGACATCTGGATTCTGGACCTGGCATTTGGAAATGGGGTTCAGCAACACTTAGTTAGAAAAGGTATGCATACTGAGTAGGCTGCAGGGTATTCAGTGATTAGTAATGTTTTTTCACCAGTAACAGTGTTGAAACTTGAATGTGCTCTGCTAATGTGGTGACAATGCTACAGTGTTTGCTACTATAGGCTGTGTTCCCTATGTTTACCTTTTCAGGTATCAATTCTTACAGTCTCAATCATGCCAGTGGAGGCAATCAATCTAGGGTCTATGATAGGCTTCACAATGGCTCAGAGACTCAGACATTTTTGAGTTCCACTGCACTGCAATCCATGAATCACAGGCACTCAATCTACTGACTCTACTCTTTACAGGCGATGGTTAACTAAACCCACAGAGCCAGCTTTTTAGCCAGCAGTTTGCAAGGGCAGTGATTGATCTGAATCTTCCATTGCCCTGGTCTTCTCCCACAGCACAGTCTCCACTACCACATTTGCAATGTTTAAGCCAGCTAATGAGACAGCATGTTGGAGCAGTGTAATTCAGCCAGCTACTGTGACTTGATTGATGTGCCAGAGGTATGTGAAATTCAGTCTTGACCCCTAAAGTTTACTGTTGATCTATTACACATTATTATAACTAGCTAAATGGGCCACAGGACCAAACTTCACACCTTAGTAAGCTTTGCCACTCTTGTCCTTTTGCAGTGACTCAAGGCTTGATTTTCAGCTGCTCAGGAATCATTGGGTCATCAGCTATTTATATCTGTCTGAATGCTTGTGTCAAAGGACATCTGCAACAACCCCTACTCCAACAAGTCCTGGTCCATCATTGCTCAAGGAATGTTCCAACTCTGGAAGATCATCAACCAAATTTCAGGCTGAGGCTAGACTAGATTTAGAAATTGGTCAATCCTAACACAGGTTTTCAGTGGCCAGGGGAAATCATGCCATCATTGCATTACTTACTAATCATCAATTGACATTGATTAGTACTACTCAGCAGTTGATCAATTGGCTTCACAGTGTGTTGCATGCAATTACATCAAAGAACTGGCCTCAAAGTAATTGCTGATGTAGCAACTGCATGACATCACTCAGCAAAAGCACCACTGGAAGACATCAATGCTGCATTGACTGACATGTTCTGCTTTCCTATCCTCAACATCAGCCCCAACTTCCAGATTACATCATATATCATGTAATTTCCACCATCAATCTGGAAGAGTTGAAGCCTGGGTTAGGGTACATATACTGGACATCTCAATTATTGAGATCATTTGGTCTACCTGCAGAGCAGGTATAAAAGGTACCCTGCTGCAGTTGATATACTACTCATCATCACTCAGGTCCATTTTCTCAGGAATCACAGTCCAGATTCCAGAGTGACCACTCACCATGGCCCTGGGTCATCATAACATCTCCAACCCCCAACAATGCAAGCCTGAGGCCAAACTCTTTGCAGATCCATCCAAAGTCATAGGCCCTTATCCCCATCACCTTTCTCATCATTACCACTCTTCCAGTGAACCCAAAGTTTCCCCTAAGGCTAAGGCACCCACAGCCACTGCCCAGCTTGCCCATGCTATTGTTCCACCCTGGCTTGCACATCATCTGCTCAAGCTACTGCTGATCATCAAGAATCAAAATACATAGATATCCATGATCATAGCAATGTAGATGAAGATGAGGATATAGAACCTGAAGAACTACCAGTTCCCTGGGCTCACACAGCATGCAATGCAACATAGAATCACACTGCTCTCAATAGCATGGACACCACAGCTGTCAACCCCCTGGCCATGGATCCACAAATGCAAAAGCACCTCACTGCTGATGTCCATCACTTTTTCACCAAGGTCAAGGAAGAGAGTACAACCTGTAAGGCATGCAGGTAAGTGTTATATCATTCTAGCAGCAGCCCATTTGAGATCTGATGGGTACTTTAGATGATTGAAAGATAAGAACTCCCAGAACTTCCCATTCAACAAATTTTATATCATAGAGTTTCTCCAGGAAGCTCAGCAACACAACTGGCCAATTTATATTGAATCTGTGAAGGCCACCTTCAACACAGGCTACATATACACAACTCTTTGCGAAACACTGTTGGAGCCAGGTGCCTCTATCCATAAGCTACCTCCTGCCCTGCAACCCAAACCTGGTGACTGTCCACCCACCATCCCTGGCTCAAACCTGGTGGTAGACCAGGGCTTGCCCCCATTCTCTCTCACTGCACTTCATCACTACCTTGTGTGGTTCATTGTAGTCAATGATTGAGTAAGTGATTCATTTATTCTGTGGACATAGTGGCTAACATTTGTCTTAGTCCTTGAATGTGATCAAATGTCCCAAATTTTGCCAATTTCTTCTCCTTCTCCACCAAGATCTCCATGATACTGACATTCTGCATAGGACAAAGGTATACAAACTAATCATAGAAGTGTGGAAGGATTACTTTTTGGTGCTAAAACAAGACCTTGCAGTATGTCCGTTCAATAGTGATTCTAAACACACACCTAACTCTGCCAATCCTGCTCAAAGAGCAGAAGGTTGTATCTCATTTATGTTTGATATCTGGACAGATGAGAATTCTTGACCATTCCTGGCCATCACAGCTCACTGGATAGGGACTGGTGGTGGATCTGTGTCACTCAAGCTCAAAGTAGGTCTGATTGCCTTCCACCACATTTCAGGAAGTCACACAGGTCAACTTCTCACCACAACAATTACCATGCTGAAGTTACCAAGAAAGTAAGTAATCATTTATAGGATGTATCTGTTTAACCCCAAGAATGGTATCTGCCATCTAGATTGGACACTTCACACTTGATGGTGCAGCTAACAATGGCACAGCCATGCACACACTATCTTCCCTCCTGCAGGTGATCAACATCAACTTCAATGTGGATGACTACTGAATTATGTGCTTCTTGCACATCCTCAATACTTGTTCCTGCCACACCACTGAAAAGTACACTGCTGCACAATTTACAGCAGTCAGGCAAGCATGGGTGGATTCTCTTGGAGCTGTCATTGACAAGGATGCATATATCGCTGCCCTCCAATGTGATCCAGTCACTCTTGGTTGTAACATTGTTCAGATTGTTCATGCATCAAGTCTCCACTGAGAAAGCTTTCAATCAACTATTGTGACCAGCAATAGGATGAAATGGTTCATAGATGAAGACAACAACCCATGTGAGCTTCCTCTTCTGGAACTCCTGTGTGATGTCAAATCACACTGGGATTCCATCTACTTCATGATCAATTGCTTACAGACACTCTGACAGATGAGTGTTCACTGATTGTTATTATATTGTGATTTTCATGCAACACAGGCTCTTGACAGCTTTTTCCAGCTGCCTACTCATCAGGATATTTCTCAGTGGAAGTTAGGAGATATGGAGTGGTTAATACCAGAAGACATGGAGGTTGTTCTTGAGGTATGTACATTTCTAAATCCAGGTTTCAGTCCTTGATCCACATTAAACAGACTTTTTCAGATACCTCATGAGATGCAAAAGTATATGTCACGCAAGAGTATGCCCTTACTTGGCATAGCAGTCCCTGCCTTTGAGATGCTCATAGCTTAGTGGGAACACCTGAGTGCTGCTGCTCCATGCTGTGCAGCCTTCATCTGTGCTGGCTTGGATTGTGCAAAATTATACTACCAGTGGATGAGAAAAACCTGTGCATATATCATTGCCATGTGTAAGTCATTGCTACCATTCATTTTGACTGTAACTCATCATTCTTGTGCCTCACAAACCATGACTGTGGCATGATTGGCTATACAGTGACCTCCAAAACCATTGCAATGTCTGAACACAATGTGGTGTGCAAAGTGCACCATAAACACCTGTAGGAATTTTACTTAGCTTTGGTGGGACCAAACAACGTATATACCCCTGGCTACAAACTGGCTTCTGGATCATGTGATTTGGTTCAGTGGCTGTGGAGATATGCATATTTCAAAACAGCAATACCATTGCAATAGTTTTGCACCTGTTGATAGAAATGGTGGAATTTCATTGAAATGAATAATAATTGACAATGTTTGGTCATACAAACAAAGATACACATATAAATATCATGTCTGAGTTTGAAATAGTTCACATGCATCTTTATTCCTGACCATATCATCATGAGATCCATTTCTTCTACTCAAAAAAATATCATTCTCTCTTTGCTTGATGCTAGTCAATCTGCTCACTCCATTGCTGCTACCACTGGTCTCCATGCCTCCACCATCTCCAGACTCCACTCCAAAGAGCATTCTGAGCTTCAAAGTCTACTAGAGGCCATCCATTCAAGCTTTTCTCAGCCAATATTTGACATGCTATTCGTCTTATCTCTTCTGGAAAAGCAGAGAATGCTGTTCAAGTGACCAAAGCTCTCACCAATGTGGTCAATCAACCCCTCTCTACCACCACAGTATGCCACCACTTGAAAAAAAACTGGTATGAAGGCTGTGGTGAAGTCCAAATGACCTCTTCTTTCTGCCAAACATTGCAAGGCTTGTCTGGATTTTGCCCATGCTTACAAGGATTGGACTGTGGAGGATTGGAAGAAGGTGATATGGTCTGATAAGACTAAAATCATTTGCCTAGGATCAGATGGGCACAAATGGGTGTGGAAAAAAGCAGGTGAGGGGCTCAGTGATAGAGTGGTTGAAGATACAGTTGATGATGTGGGGATGTATGACTTGGCAGGGAGTTGGCTATGCTACCAAGATTGATGGTAGGATGGATGGGGACCTTTACCTTCAGATTTTGAAGAATGAACTGCTGGATACTCTGCAGTATTATGGCCTTGATCCTCCTAACATCATCTTTTAGCAGAACAATAACCCCAAGCATACTTGCAAGAATGTGAAGAACTGGCTTGAGGAGCAGGATTTTGGGACTATGGTGTGGCCTGCACAATCTCCTGACCTAAACCCCATTGAACATCTCTGGAGTCATCTCAAGAGGAGGCTAGCAGATCATGAACACTCTCCCAAAGGAGTTCATGAATTGTGGGAGAGGATTCAAGAGGAATGGGAAGGAATACCAGTTGAGAAGTGTCAGGAGTTGATTGAAAGCATGCCTAGGAGGGTTGAAGCAGTACTCAAGGCAAAAGAAGGCTATATTAAGTACTAATATATCCAAGATATCCCTTTAATATTAACAGATGCAAAACTATTGCAATGATATTGCTGTTTTGAAATATACATATCTCCACAGCCACTGGACCAAATCACATGATCCAGGAGCCAGTTTGTAGCCAGGGGTATATACTTTGTTTGGTCCCACCAAAGCTAAGCAAAATTCCTACAGGTGTTTGTGGTGCACTTTGCACACCACATTGCATTCAGACATTGCAATGGTTTTCGAGGTCACTGTATCTCTGCAGTCATGAACCCAAATATCCACTTTTCTTGGATCAAGGACCATTGGGAGACAGATGAAGTTGCTGAGGCTTATAAAGCAGTCATGAAAATGGTACATTTAGTTCAGAATTCCATGGCACTAACATTTTCAAATCAGTTCTCATACAGGTAGAAGACTATAGGCTGCAGAACACTGGACAAGCTGCTCCTAGCAAAGCCCATGCTCCCCAGCCACTGCCAACTAAATCCTGCACCCTTGCTTCACACTATGGGGTGCCAGAAATGCAGCTCCCTCAGTAGATCAGTGGCACACAGACAGTAAAGCAGGAACTGGTATCATACCTTGCAGCTGAAGTTGCCCCAAACACAGACTCAGTAGCATATTGGCAGGTATGTGGATGTATTCCTCACTTGCACTTTTCTAATGAACTAAACTATATTTGACCTGTCTTTAGACTTCTCGCTACATATATCCCACACTCTTCCACATTGCAATGGACTATCTCCTGATTTAGGCATCATCAGTTCCATGTAAACATATTTTCTCATCCAGTGTGGAAACTATGACAAAACGGTGCAACTACATTAGCCCAATACTCTTGGAGGCCCTTCAAATGCTCAAATTTTTCCTGAAGAAAGAATACCTTGACTTCATAGTGGGTTGGATGACATCCCAAAAGGAGATGCAGGCAGAAATGGAAGAGTGTGATCTTCTCCCTTCAATTGTTGATACTAAATTATCCGGGGATGCACTCTCACAAGCTATTGACAACATCATTGGTGTTATAGTGGATAACAAGGGCAAGAGGATTTCCAATAACATAGTACTGTTCTAAATTCTCCACATCATGTACACAACCATTACAACTCATGACATGGAATTCATATTTCTATACTAAAGTGGAAACTGAATGTTGATTAACACAGACTGTTTTTAAGTCCCCCATGAGGTCCCTGCACTCATCGATGCCACCCAACTCTCCTGGCCCTGCCCAAACAACATATGTATCAAAGTGGAACAATTTGGCTAGTCCCACAAATTCTCACATGGCATCTAGCTTGTCCACCTATGACTTTGCCTCCACACTCCCCTCAAGTAGTCATGATCTTTGATCCCCAATGCCAACTCAGACCTGCAACATAACATCTCCCATATTCCTTTCTTCTGACTTCAACAACAATCTGGCTTGTTCCTTCAAGCAACACTTTAAATCACCTTCCAACTATTCTTATAGTGTCTCACAACTTTCTTTATCTCCTATCACAAGCTCCTCTTGCTCTTCCTTTGAATCAACAGATTCAAGCTATCATTCTTGGAAACCTAGTCAGAGAACCAGGGGTGCTCTTGATGTCTTCCATGGTTCTATTGGCCAAACACCACCCACATGATACCAACTAATGGCCAGGTGCATTCCTCTCTCCTATGGCATGACAGACACTGATTATGATAATTAGGTTGTGAGTCCAATGCTGACTCAAACTGGTCCTGCTGGTTGGTGATTCCCTGCCTTGGATAATATTGTGAAGGCCAGTGCATTCCTAGAGTTGATGGTAGATAGCATACCCATCACCCACATACTGTAGAAATCAAAGTTGAAGACAACACTAAACCTGAGATCTCTCTTACAACTTGACAAAACCAAGATCTTACATGTGCTTTGGGTTTTAGGACTGATGACTCAGACCACCTTGTTATGCCTCAGATGTCTAATCAGGACTCCTCATCTACCTCGGTTTCACCCACCATTGATGTTACGACTACCACCCGGTAGGCGTACAAGTAGACACAAAGTGTAGGCCGCCTTGAGCCTAACTCTTGTTGGTCCTAACGGCGTAGGATTCCTTCAGGCTTAACGCTAGCCTGGGGACGGACGGCGAGGGATAGGAGGGAAGCTATCCCGAGACTGACGACGACCGAGAGTCCTAGGAGGAGAAGGTCTAATGACCTTGTCTTGGGTGAGGACGATGGGTAACGAGGTCGGTGTCGAAGGGGACGAGTTCTCCTAACTGGGGTGGAGAACCTAGTGACAAGCCAACGGCGATGGGCCGTTGGTGAGAGAGAGAGCAACAGGGTTGCTCGACCTTGAAGACCTTAGAAGAACTAAGGTGTCGACGGCGGAGTCCTTCAACGAAGGAGGAGAGAGGGGAGGGCGAGGGTAGAGGTCAAGCAAGGGAATGTTGCAGGGAACGGATGATGAATACCACAAGAGTAACCATAAGGTGTACACTTTAGGTGTCTACTTGTACGCCTACCGGGTGGTAGTTGTAACAAAAGATCAAGGTTATACTCCTGCGAATGCCATCG